>JAQPPZ010016671.1:0-10990 GCA_028583015.1 Wollemia nobilis
TAATTAGGCTCCATTCCTAAAAATATTTCCATCTCAATATCTCTAATGAAGTTAACAAATGCAGCCCCCGAGGAACCTTTGCAGGCTTTTCAATTATGATAAGTCCAACATCGAAGTTGACTCCTAGATTCGTTAAAACCAGATTTGCACGAAGTAATTACCACCCTCAATTATTTTGGTAGCTCCATCGATATTGCAATTTTTTTATCACAACATTATCCAACCTACCCACAGAACTGTGGTAATTAGAAGGAGATTCATGCTTAGAATGCAGATGGCTTACCTTATACATACTGAAACCTTTTTTTGAAAAGAGTCGTAGAACGCCAAATTTGAAAGTATTTCTAAATTAATAGGCAAAAGGAATGTCACCACCTAATATTTAAATGTCACCTCCCATTGGTGACTGACCCTCATGCGCTTTCCAAGAGCCAGAACTCGTAACTTACTTTCAGGTTTTGCTCTTCAACTACACATTCAGGTTCATCTTTGAGCCAAACTCCTCGAATATCTCTTCAGCCTTTGTAGAATTGTAGCAAAGATTAGAAACTGTTAGAGGAGATAGGTTTGTCATTTTGAAGTATGAAATAAGGAGGATAAGTACCTGTTCATTTACAACATCAATCCAAGATTTCATATTCATGATTCTCATGGATTTCGCTTTGTTTCGCCCTCTTTCTCTAATTATGTCATGAACAGTCAATGCCTTCTTGTCGTCAGACCTTTGTACAAAAGCCACTTCTTCTTCAAGGGATGCTAGTTCCAGTGCTCCCATAATATACTCCACATGAGAAGGATCCATATCATTAAAAAACAATATATGTCCATAAATGCTTGCTGAATGGACTTTTCCTACTGGTCATATACCAAATCAGTAAGAGTGCTGCTCATACCTTCCTGGTCGATCTTCTTTCCTCTTTCTAACTTTTCAAGGATCAGGCTACACTTGTTTGCCATTTATCCCTGCTTTCTAAATTGACCTTTGTAAATATCCTCTTTCTAAATTTTCAAGGATCCTGGCTAGGACAATATTAAGAACTAGGGGAACACCTTTGCAAATATTTAGAATCATTTCTACATCTTTTTCTTGGATATTGTCAGGTTGTCGATCGTCAAGCCTTTGAGCAAAAAATTATTTGCCTTGTCGTGTGAAAGAGGCTGGACAGGATACTTTTGGCACTCAAGGCCAACTTCATATTGCATAAATATATCAGTGGTGCCTAAGTTCCGAGTTGTCATTGTTAGAAAATTAAACCATATTTGATGCCCTGATAGATCGGATAACCACAAATTCGATCACTGTATTCTACAAGTGTGCGCAGTTAATGCCAGTAGTTGCAGTTCGATGAGTGGGCAGAAACCCTAATGTAGTGCATGTCAGAGAAACCCTAATGTGGTGCATGTCAGAGGATAAACATGTCAGAGGATAAGCCTTATCCTCCCTTTTGCTCGGCTATAAAAGGTAGAGTGGTCTTTCAAAAAACATATCAAGGAATCAGGATAGATCAAAGAGAGAAGAATTGCTGAGCATAGTAGAGGAGTCAAAGTAGTAGTATCCAGGAAACTCCTCCTATGGTTATTCTATAATATTTCTTACAGATGTCTCTATAAAATCTTGCATTGGAAAACTGCATCTTGCAGTCTATTTGAATCAATAAAGTTTATCTTTTGGTTTGCAAGTTTTATCTCATTCTTCCTCAAATTCTATTTGCACCAGTTTGGTGTAATTGTTCATCTGTGCACCCTAAGTAAGGTGCACTCTCATCATGCGCCCAAGCCTGGGTGCACTCCTCGATTGCGCCCAAGCCAAGGCACAACCATTCTTTGCGTCCAAGCCTTGGCGAAAGTGGTCCTTGCGCCAGATCCTTGGTGCACTTTGGTCTTGCACCAGACTCTTGATGCGCTTGGGATGTGCACCCAATATTTGACACACTTGGTTCATGCGCCAGAACCTTGGCGCACTTGGACCATGCATCAAATCTTTGGTGCACTTAGGTCATGCACCAAACTCTTGGCGTAAGTGGGTGGTGCACCTAAACTTTAGCACAAATATTTTTGCACTCGAGTCTTTCAAATTGTTATCAAAGCTAGAGCTTGCCCGTGGACAATAAGAAGCAATGGCTTCTAGTGGAAACTCATTGCAGTTGCAGATCCCACGGTTCAACGATAAAAAATATTATTACTGGAGCATCCAAATGAGGATCCTATTCGGGTCGTAGGAGCTATGGACTTGGTCCAGAATGGCTATGCAGAGCCAGAAGATGCAATAGCATTGAGTGCACTCTCCCAGGTAGATTTAGATTTGCTGAAGGAGAACCTGAAGAAGGACCAGAAGGCATTATTTTACATAATGCAGGAGGTTGAGGAGACTATCTTCATATGAATCATAACAGCAACCAAATCGAAGGAGGTTTGGGAAATCTTGGCCAGCTCCTACCAAGGCACCGATAAGGTGGAGTTGGTATGGTTGCAGATGTTGAGAAGGGAGTTTGAGAACTTGTAGATGAGCGATTCAGAGTCCATAAGCGACTTCCTTACCTAGACAATGGATGTCATCAACCAAATGTGGTTGAATGGGGAGAACATGGTGAATCAAAAGATTATGGAGAAGATGTTGAGGAGCCTACCATCAAGGTTCAACTTAGTGGTGATAGCAATCGAAGAATCGATGGATTTGACAACCCTCTCTGTGTGTGAGCCCATGGGTTCTTTGCAAACACATGAGCAAATGCTGAGTCACTCAACTCAGTCCTCACTGGAACAAGTGTTTAAAGCGTAGGTCTCATTTTGAGATAGTAGCAAAGAAAACTCCCACCAAGGAGCCTCAGGTTCTTAAGGAGGAAGAGGCAGAGGCAAGCATGGGAAAGGCAACAAGTAAGGAGGAAGGTCAAAATCCAATGACAAAGATATCGATTGCAACTTCCATCAGCAAGGAGGAAGAGGCAACAACAAAAACTAGCAAGGAGGATCTTATCAGAGAAAGGATAAATCAAAGATCTAATGTTATTACTACAAAAAGTTTGATCACTATATTTCTGAGTGCAGAAATAAGATGGCCAAATATAACAAAAAACAAGCACACTACATAGATAAGCTTGATAATGAAGAGTGTAGAGATGTTGGTGGAAATGTGTTGTTAACTTGTAGTATTGAGGAGGAGAGATAGAAGAATATCTGGTATCTCGATAGTGGTTGCAACAACCACATTATGGGGAATAAAGAGATGTTCTCACAACTGGATGAAACATTATAGTATGATGTGAAAATGGGGAACAACAACAAATTTCTTATGATGGGAAAAGGAAAAATCCTCATTCGTACTAGGCAAGGTAAAATGAAGTAGATCACTAATGTCTATTATGTGCCTGGTTTGAAGTACAATTTGTTGAGCATTGGATAGCTTGTGTAGAAGGGGTACACTATTCAATTCAAGGATGGAATTTGCACCATCAAAGACAAGGAGCATGGGCAGATTGGAACTATGTTCATGATGAAAAATAAGATGTTTCCACTATAGATTCAAAATTAATCTCTGATGTATTTTAGTGTAGTTGAGAAGTATGCTACTTGGTTGTGGCATCTCAGATTCAATCACCTGAGCTTCAGTGGCTTGAAATTGCTACACAAGAAGTAGATGGTGAAGGGTTTACCCCTTATTGAGCAACCAAATCAATTTTGTGAGGGTTTCTTAGTTGAAAAGTAGCACATGGATGAATTTCTTGTAGGATAGTCTTGGAGAGCTTCACAGCCATTGGAGCTGGTACACTCAGACATTTGCGGTCCAATGCAGACTAGAACATTTACCGATAACAAATACTTCCTGACATTCATTGATGATTTCAGTCAAAGGACATGGGTATACCCCATCAAGCAGACGTCAAATGCCTTCAAAAAATTCAAGGATTTCAAGGCTCTGGTTGAGAAATAGAGTGGTTTCCAGGTGAAGACTCTTAGGATAGATGGTGGAGGTGAGTACATCTCCAATGAATTTCAAAATTTTTGCAAGTAAACTAGAATTCGTAGGCAGCTTACAACCAAATACACACCGTAACAAAATGATGTAGCTGAGAGGAAAAATAGAACAATCATGGAGATGGCACAGAGCATGTTGAAGGCAAAGAATTTACCACATGATTTCTGGAATGAAGCTATAAGTTATGCAATTTATTTGCTAAATCGGTGTCCCATAAAGAGTGTAAAGGATAAAATTCCTCAGGAGGCATGGAGCAACCAGAATCCAAGCATTTCTCATTTAAGAGTTTTTGGGTGCATAGCATATGCACATGTCCCAGATGAGAAGAGGAAGAAGTTGGATGACAAAGCTGAGAAATGCATCTTCACTGGGTATAGTGAAGATTCGAAGGCATATAGGTTGTATAATCCTATGATGAAGAATATGATTATCAATTGAGATGTGAAGTTCCTGGAGGATGAATCCTGGAATTGGAAATCAAAGACTGGTTAGCCAAAACTAGCAGTCATTGAGTCTGAGGACGTAGAAGAAGAACGAGTGCATCAACCTACAACTTCAAGAAGCAACTCTAGAGCTAGCATCAGCACCACCTCATCATCACAAATACCTCAAATTGCAAGTAGAATCTCCAACTTGAGGACACCCATGAAGACGAGGAGCTTGCAATGCATCTATGAGGTAGCTCGACTTCAAGAAGAAGAACATTTTGATTTGCTTTATTTTTTGAGTGTGATCCAATTTCATTTGAAGAAGAAATTTAGAATCAAAAATGGGTGAAGGTGATGGATGAGGAAATTGAGGATATAGAGAAAAACAAGACATGGTAGTTGACTTATCTCCTAGTAGGGAAGAAGACCATTGGGGTCAAGTGGATATACAAAACTAAATTTAATACCCAAGGTGAAGTTGATTGGCACAAAGCCATATTGGTGGTAAAATGCTACAAATAGAAGTTAGGCATTGAATATCATGAGGTGTAGACATCTGTAGCCCAACTTGACACAGTTAGAATGATCCTGGCATTGGCAGCCCAGAAAGGCTAGAATGTGTACCAAATGGATGTCAAGTCCTCATTCCTGAATAGAGTGTTGAAAGAAGAGGTCTACATAGACCAGCCACCAGGCTATGAGTTTGAAGGACAAGAAGGTAAAGTCCTAAAGCTAAAGAAGGCCCTGTATGGGTTGAAGCAAGCACCCAGGGCTTGGTACAATCATATTGATGCTTACTTTTAGAAGAATGGGTTCATGAAATGCCCAAATGAGCACACACTATACCTGAAGCAAAACCCAGAAGGTGAGATGATAATCGTTTTCTTGTATGTAGATGATCTGATTTACATTGGAAACAACAACGTGTTGTTTGACCAATTCAAAACAACCATGAAGAAGGAGTTCGAGATGACGGACTTAGGGCTGATGAAATACTTTCTAGGTATTGAAGTTATCCAATATGTAGATGGCATATTCATTTCTCAAGGCAAGTATACGAAGGATTTCTTGAAGTGGTTTAATATGGAGGACATCAAACCTACCATCACACCTATTGCCACATGTTTGAAGCTGAGCAAGATGGATTCTAGCAGAAATGTTGATCCAACCTTGTTTAAGAGGTTAGTTGGCAGTCTCATGTACTTGAATGCAACTAGACCCGATATGATGTTTCGAGTGATTCTGATCAAAATATTTATGGAGAATATGAAGGACACACACTGGCAAGAAGGTAAAAGGATTTTGTGCTATGTTAACGGGACGTGGAACCATAGAATTTTCTATGCTAAAAAAGACTAGCTAGAACTGGTTGGCTACATAGATAGAAATTGGGTTGGCAGCACTGATGATCGAAAGAGTACTTCCAACTATGCTTTCCATATTGGATAGGTATTAGTTTCATGGTCATCCAAGAAGCAACTGATAGTTGCATTTTCCACTGTAGAGGTAGAGTATGTTACTACCACATCAGCCTCATGCTAGGTAGTATGGCTGCAAAGAATATTGGGTGAGCTGAATCATCCACCAGAAGGGGCGACAACCATTTTATATAACAATAATTTTTCCATAGCACTATCAAAGGACCTAGTTTTCCATGGCAAGATGAAGCATATCGATATCTGCTACCACTTCATCAGAGAGCTAGTGAAAGCTGACGAAATTGTGTTACTGTTTTATAGGTCAAAAGAATAGGTAGTTGATATTTTTACAAAACCTTTGAAGGAGGAGGACTTCAACAGGCTCCAGGAAATGTTGGGCATCAAAGTATTTGTGAAATCTAGTTTAAATGAGGGTGTTAGAAAATTAAACCAGATTTTATGCCTTGACAGATCAGATAACCGCAAATTTGATCATCGTATTCTACAAGTGTGCGCATTTAATGCCAGTAGCTATAGTTTGGTGAGTGGGTAGAAACCCTATTGTGGTGCATGTCAGAGAAACCCTAATGTGGTGTATGTCAGAGGATAAGCCTTATCCTCCCTTCTACTCGACTATAAAAGGTGGAGTGGTCTTTCAGAAAACATATCAAGGAATCGGGGTAGATCAGAGAGCGAGGAATAGCTGAGCAGAGCAGAGGAGTCGAAGCAGTAGTCTCTAGGAAACTCCTCCTATGGATATCCTACAATATTGCTTATAGATGTCTCTATAAAATCTTGCATTGTAAAACTACATCTTGCAGTCTGTTTGAATCAATAAAGTTTGTCTTGTGGTTTGTAAAGTTTATCTCATTCTTCCTCAGATTTTGTTTGCACCAGTTCAGTGTAATTATTCATATATGCACCCCAAATGAGGCACAATCTCATCATGCACCCAAGCCTAGGTGCACTCCTTTGTTGCACCCAAGCCAAGGCGCAACCCTTCTTTGTGCTCAAGCCTTGGCGCAAGTGGTCCTTGCACCAGACCCTTGGCACACTTTGGTTGTGCGCCATACTCTTGGTGCACTTGGGTTGTGCACCCAATATTTGATGCACTTGGATCATGCAATAGACCCTTGGCACACTTGGGTGATGTGCTAGACCCTTGGCGCACTTGGATCATGTACCAAATCTTTGGCGCACTTACGTTGTGCGCCAAACTCTTAGTGTAAGTGGGCGGTGCACCCAAAATTTGGCACACATATTTTTGTGGTCGAGTATTTCAGTCATGAGGATTTGACTATCCTTGGGGAGGCCTTTCATGTGCCTAGATAGGAGCTCATATAGGTCTTCTTTCCTTAGGGAATTATTAATGAACAAAAATACAAATTTATTCTCTTCTTTTTGAAATACCTTTGTCAATACAGCCTGACATTGCGAGCAATTTGTGAGCTTTGTTTGTGTCCCATGTATATTTGGGGAATAAACAATTTAATATTTTTTCTTGCATGATTTTGATGTCATTTTTGGACGAGTCTATGTTGAAGTCGACTTTGGCATAGTGGTAAGGCTTGAGATATATTTTAGCAACAATGAATTTCACCTTAATCTTGCATAAATATATCAATGGTGCCTAAGTTCTGAGTTTTCATGAGGATTCGAATATCCTTGGGGAGGCCTTTCTTGTGCCTAGCCAGGATCTCATATAGGTCTTGTTTCCTTAGGGCATTATCAATGAACAGAAATATAGGTTTATTCCCTTCTTTTTGAAATGCCTTTGTCAATACAATCCGACCTTGCGAGCAATTTGTGAGCTTTGTTTGTGTCTCCCGTGTATAGTTGGGGAACAGACCATTTAATATTTGTTCTTGCATGATTTTGATGTCATTTTTGGACGAGTCTATGTTGAAGTCGACTCTGGCATAGTGGTAAGGCTTGAGATCTATTTTAGCAACAATGACTTCTGCCATAGTTGGTTTCATTGTTCCCCTGAAGCAACAAATAACCATAGCCATTGACAGCATGTTACTGATGTCAATTGGAGCAACTCTATCACTTGTTTTTCTTGTCCTTCCACTAATCCAACTGAAAAAGTAACAGAAAATACATCATGAAAAACCCTACATGTGCGACCTTATGTTTAAAAATTAAACATACCATGACCTTTGTATTGTGCAAAGTTGATAATCCATATCAAAGAATTTATTCATGAAACAATGTCAAGAGAAAAGTTGTAAGAAGATTACAATATTGTAGCTTTGACAACGGGACATAAAATGTACATATTTTTTTTGATGTAAAAAATATTATATTAAAGAATAGCAACATACATTTTTACAAAAAAAAAAGAGGTGGATAAACACGCCATGTGGCTAATGTCATCAGCTCCAAAAAACCATCCTCATTAAAATATAGCAGGAACCTAAGCGAAAACTTTACAATTTACAAAACTAATGGGCAAAAGAATAAACTGATTAAAAAATGATGAGACTTAGCCACCCTTAATTCCCACCCATAGACTTTGACAATGAGTCCCCCCCTATCCAGAAGTGTTGGGAACATAAATTCAGCCATAAAATCTTAAGTTGTCCTAGGCATCAAATCGAGGAATTGGGGGAGAGAGGAATAGTCACATAGCCACGACCATCTCTATAAGCACCTCACTTAATGAATAAAAATTAAATATTTTATGTAATAAAAATTAAGTGTTGGGGATTAATGTTGATGTAACCCTCACTTAATGAATAATTAGAAGACTCTAGTGGGACGACTAGGCATATAGGCTTGGAAAGTCACTTTTAGACTTTTATTGTGTCATGTTCATCTTGTGAATTGTAAGAGAGAGGGCTGAACCCTTCCTCACCTTCTACTACTTAGGTGGTGTGCCCTAATTCTTCAAAAACAACCAATCTTGTATACAAGGTGATGTGCCCTTGTTCTTGATTGAAGATTGGGTGGATATATCTCAGGATTCACAATTGTGTTGCAATGGATTCTAGGAGTGGGTCGTCCAGATTTGGGAGGCCATTTGTGCATGTTTTGTGACCTGTTTTGCCCTCATAGGAGGATCACCCAGCTTTGGGAAATTTTCTAGCCAATTTTGAGGGTTGATTTCTATTTTTGGATAGATGTTTGGCCTATTTGTACTTTAAAAAAATTAATAAAAAATTTGTATGGCTAGAAAATTCATTTTTAGGGTTTCTAGAGTTTTTTCTTAGTAATTGCATATCTGATCTTTTTTGCAGAAATCTATTTTTTATTTGTTTAAACCCTAGTTTGTTGAGTTAGGGTTATTACAAAAGACCTTGAGAGAGGTCCTATTACAAGATCTACAATATTACAAAAGTGTAAAAGTGGAGAAAAGACCACAGTAGCCTTATAGCAGACTCAAGGAAGAAGAGACTCCAAAAGTTGAGTCAAAGAAGGAGATAGGATATTGGTGATCTCCATTCAAGATCAATATCTGTAGATTGTAGAAGCATAAAAGGCCATAGAAGCCTTGATCAAGAATAATGTTGTAAAAGCCTCAAAGAAAATATCAAGAAATAATTCCTGACTCAGAAGATAAATTCCCGATTCAAAAGAATACTCCAAATAAGATTTCCTAAATATTACTTCATAGAAGATTTCTTGATTCAGAAGAAAACTCCAGAAAGGAGTTCCTAAAGAAGACTTCAAAAAAATTCCAAGAGATAGGAGATTGGTGATCTCCTTTATTGATTAAATATTCCTTCAAGAAGGATCTGAAGAGATCAAGAAAAATATTATTGAATAAATTTCATTCTTGGAAGTAAGAGGACTAGGAGAGTCATGTACAAATCCAAAAGTAGCAAAATCAAAGATCCTAGAAGATCTCATCACCAACACTTCTAGAAGTATAAGGTTGAAGAAAAAGTCCCAAACTAGAGAAGATGCAAGATAGAAGACCTTGGAAAGGTCTCAAGGAGAAAAAGAAAAAAGGCTTGGAGAGCCTTGTTGCAGAGCTCGAAGAAGCATCATCCAAAGAGTTCCTAGGATAACTCATTGGATAAATCCACTACCAAGGAGAAGTTCCTCATAGTGAAGGACTTGGCACAATTACCATCATCTAACAACAAGCCCAAGAGAATAAGAATTTGGTGAGGATTTTTAAATCCTAGAAGAATATTCTAGTGAAGACCTCAATATATTTAGAATATTGAGAATATGAAGATCATATTTTAATTTAGAATTCGACAAGAAGGAAGATTCAGATAGAATAAGCCTACCAAATCTAAGATATTTGGATATTACCTCTCACAACAAGAAGGTACAGTTCAGAGAAAGGAGTTCTCTAAATATACAATAGAAAAGTAAATATCACTAGAAGGATCAAGCCATCAAATCCAAGACTCAAGACAAAAAGTTCAAGGCTATAGTTTGGTGAAGCAAGAAGTTGTCCTAGATGGCCAACAAGAAGCTGTGAATTCAACCATTACAAGGCTGCAACATGGTGAATCAAAAAAATCAAGATCTACGTCTACTTCAGAAGCCATCAAAGAGATAAGCAACTTGGGTGCAATTAGGTTCATTGATTAAACCTCAAATTAGATTATTATCAAACTTCATTAAGGTACCATTTTTAGATTAAAAGTTACAGAAAGATAGATTGCATTCTAGTCTTCAAGTGTAAAAAGAGAAATTTTATTTTAATTATTATTTACACATTAAATAGGAGTTGAGTATTTTTGAAATAAATAAAATTATCATCTACCTATTTGCTATCTATAAAGCAAGAAGACTATATCCTACAATATTGATTGTAGTGAAAACTTGCAGAATATTCATTAAGGGTAAATTATAGATTGCTATTTAAAAATTTGCAAAGATTATAATGTGTATTGAGAGTTTATTTAATGGAGTAATAAGGTGAGATTATTGTTACCATTAAAAGTGCATTGATAATGAATTATTAAGAGCTGGAGCAGATAATTTTGAATATCGACGAACATATATTGCATCCTGGGACATTTTTCGCAGGACTACCCAAACTGCCGAACTTGTTTCGGTCATATCTCACTCATTCAGAATCAGATTTAGTTGAAATTTTGAGGGTAGATGCCTGAAAAACCCTAGAACATCTCCACCAATTTTAATAGTATTTGGAACAACACAGATCCTAGCACATCCCTATGTGTGAACGACATATTTGGCAA
>JAQPPZ010016672.1:0-10837 GCA_028583015.1 Wollemia nobilis
TGATCGCCATCGAAAGCACGAGATTTCGGGCAAAGGAAACACTAATTGCAATATAACCAAAACCAAATGCGCTTAAGTCCTAGAAACGTAAAGTGCATGAAATGGAAAAGAAACGCATTGGAAGAGACACAAGCAAATGGAGAAAACACAGCCCTTTCATTAATATCCCTTGATCTCTGTTACAATGACGTCTCCTCCCTTTTCGGGGGCTAGGAGCGTTAAAAGAATTCGATTACAATCACTCAATGTTCCTCTTTCCGCGTGCCCACGATTGCAATGGGCGGGCCAAGATGATGCCGCCGCTGATGTCGATGAGTTCTTCACCTCCGCTGCTTCTCCTGCGAACAAAGAAACAACCAAGATGTCAGTAGCACCTGCTGCAAGTGAAAAGTGTTCGTTCTTCTAAAATCATCAAAAGATGCATGCAAACATTTATCTAAAACAGTAAACAAAATGATTCTAAACAGCTTGAAAACTTGCCAGAAGACAGAAAATGTTACCAACAGGCCATTGCCACTGAGACAGTCGGCCAATCTGCTTTCAACTGGAAATCGTCCCTGGGTAGGACGATTTCTGACTGTAAATCGTCCCTGGGTGGGACGATTTCTTCTGTGTTGGGGAAGCCGAACTGACACGCTCCAATGTCGACTCCCGAGGTCTCCAAAACACCTGCAGACAGGGGGTTATGTAATTGGGGCCATTTTGGGACGACCCAGATGGTCGGATTCTCCCAATTTGGCCTCTACCCTCGGGAATTTGATATCGCCTCCTGCAAGTTAGTGAAACTACAAAACGACACAAAACATACTAGAATCTGATCAAAGGTTACGAAATTGCAGCTATGAATTCACCAAACAGAAAACACAATATGCAGCATGAGAAAATAATCTAGAATGCTTCGAAAAAAAACAATGAAACATGGGAAGTGCGGGGATGCCCAAGTGGGCCTCCCACCGTTGGCACTTGATTCCGGCGCCAATCCACTAGGGATGGGCCCAAAACCTCTTAGGATTGGGGGGTCGGCGAATTGGTTGGTTCAGGTGTCCATGTGTTGGATTTGGGTCCGGTTCAAGCTTCCAAAAGCCACCCAACAACCTCCCTTGCAAAAGAGATTGGTGGATGTGGGAAGGTGAACCAAAAGGGATGCAAGTGGGTCTTCAACTCGGCAAGCACTTCGTTGCTTGAAAACTCCTTCAACCTGTATATCTTGGGTGAGAAAAGTCCCACCTTTTATAGACCCATGGGGTCTCTTTTGGGAGGGAAGCACAAATGCCATGTGTTGGTCATAGGCGCCATGTGGCAGTCTTGTCTTCCCATGAGGGAGGGGAGTCCTCCATTGACTTGGGCTTTCATAACTGCCCTTGTGACAGTCCTCAAACGGCCTATTTGTCCACTCACACACGCGTGCGAGGCAGGAGTCATCAACTGACTGTTCTGGGCTGCCACTTGGCCTCATTTGTCTTTTTGCCCGTTAAACTTGGAAATCGTCCTCATCGGAGACGATTTCAGAAATCGTCCCTGGGTGAGACGATTTCAAGTTAGCAATCGTCCCTGGGTGAGACGATTACTAGGCAAAGTGTCTAAGTGTGCCAAATTGCTTCTTGACCTCACAAAATTGCTATGAAAGTGGTTAAGACCACTGTTTGACCTCTGAGGGCTGCCCTGGGGGCTGTGTTTGTCAAAGCGATCAGTGTTTGCAGTCACATAATCGGATTGGTGCTGTTTTGGTGTCTACAGATGCCCCTTTTTGGGAAGCGCTACGGGTGACGCAGTGCTGAGCAAAAATAGATAACCAAAGCACTAATGATTAGGGTTTCTTGGTAACCTAACCAACTTTTGATGCCCCAAGTATGGAAAGGGCATGCATTCTTGAATCCTTGCTTCTGACGAGCTAAGGAATTTGATTTCAAGTATTAACCTGTTTTGGTGAGGTGTGACTTGAACTTAGACATTGATCAGTCATGAACAGGCAAAGGGCGTTTTTATCCTCAGGGGGAACCTTGTGTTCATGATTCACGAAATGCCAAGTGTTTGATTGATTTGATTGTTGCTTGTTTACTGCCCCAAGCAGGAGCGTGATTGTCTTTGTCAATGATTCTTTGAATGCATGTCATTTTCCTTAATTGGGTGTGTGATTGTTGGTTGGTGACTAAGTGTGACTACCCCCTCAAGCGACGAATCGATGAGGGAATGACCTTCGTGAGAGAAGCGACGAGTCGCTTGACCCAAGATGACTTGTGCAAGGGTGCCTTTAGAGGGTTTACCGTTAAGCGTGTGCAATTTTTCCAACATTTGGACCTATTTTTGGTGGGTGTTAACCCTTTTGGTGATGCCGTAATGAGGTGAAATCATCGAAAACCTAACTTCCCGTGGAGCGGTCCGGCTATGGTAGCCTTCTTGGGGAAGTAGGAGAGTGATAATTTGAACCTCGACATCGATTTTCTTTGCCCAGAGGTTAAGTGCAAGAGCACTTGTGTCCGGCAATGTTTATTACTGTTTTTGTTGTTTTGATTTTTTTGTGACATCATTTGGGGATTAAATTGTCAAAAATCCGTCTTCCCGTGGAGCGGTCCGGCTATGGTAGCCTTCTTAGGGAGTAGGATAGTGACAATGTAAACCCCGACATCAATTTTCTATGCCAAGAGGTTAAGTGCAAGAGCACTTGTGTCTGTGCAATGTTTATTGTTTTTTGTGTTGCTTTTTTTATTTTTTTGTTGTTTTTTGTGACACCATTTGGGGATTAAATTGTCAAAATCCGTCTTCCCGTGGAGCGGTCCGGCTATGGTAGCCTTCTTAGGGAGTAGGATAGTGACAATGTTAACCCCGACATCAATTTTTCTATGCCAAGAGGTTAAGTGCAAGAGCACTTGTGTCTAGCAATGTTTATTGCTTTTTTTTTGTTTTGCATTTTTTGTTGTTTTTTTTTTTTTTTTGTGACGCCATTTGGGGATGAAATTGTCAAAAATCCGTCTTCCCGTGGAGCGGTCCGGCTATGGTAGCCTTCTTAGGGAGTAGGATAGTGACAATGTAGACCCCGACATCAGATTTTCTATGCCAAGAGGTTAAGTGCAAGAGCACTTGTGTCTGGCAATGTTTATTGCTTTTTGTTTTTGTGTTGCATTTATTTGTTTTTTTTGTTGTTTTGATTTTCTTTGATCTTGTGCATGATGGTTGATGAATATGGATGTATGCATGTTGATTTATTTTGATGGATGCATATGCTATGATGAATGCAAATGTTTTTGATTTATATGTGATATGCAGATATGAAATGGATGAATGGGATTTGTGATGTTTGGCTATGGCACCAAGGACTGTTTAGAACTCTGTTATTTTGTTTTTAGGCGATTGTTGTGATGCATGACTTTGTATGTATACATGTGGTTTTTCTTTTTTTGTATTTTTTTGATGGTATTGTAAGGATGAAAAGTAGCGCAGTTGGTTTAGAAATGTAGCTAAGGTTTTCTGAGACTCAGACGGTTTTAACTCACTAGCCACGACTGTACTTTATCTTACAAGACTTTTGAACAAGGTATGAATCAGACTTGTTTTTGACCAAGCTATTTCACATCCCTGTGTGTGCAATTGAGTTCATTATTGTGGTATTTATCAGGATACCGCCAGTGCCAGATGGGCTTTCAACCGAACCTGTACTGAGGATCACCTAATTAGCTCCACTAACTCCTTTGTTGTATTTAGTTAGATTAATCTGCGGTGTTATCCAGGATGCCATAAGCTAGCTCATCCACATGCAAACATTGATCTGTACGCAAGTTAATGTGACAGATATATCGTCATGCGAGAGGTTTACTGCTAGTTATCGATAGGCTATCAACCAAATCGGTACTGAGGCTTGCCTTATGACCTTTTAGAATGCTGAGAGTTCCAGGGATTCAAGTTCAACTCCCTTCTTTTCTTCAATTGTATTGGGATACTTGCTCGTTTGTAGTGATAAGATCACTGTTTATTTTGATTTGTTTTTCTTTTGAGCAAGGGATTGGGGATATGGAGTGATGAAAATCACTATCGTTTGTGCCCTTTGATGTGTGCACTGTAAGATGTCAAATATTTGATTTTTGACATTTTGCAAATTTTTGATGTTTTGCAACTATTGAGAACTTTAGGGATTCTTAGGGAATTGGGTAGGGAGGATGCTTGTCCTTTTGCCAACTCTCAGCATTCTTGGGGTCATTCGCACAGGGGGATGAGCAAGATAACCGTTTCGCTTGTGGTGACCTGGATTACTATGCAAGTTTCATCTTTCGTTCACACAACTCTGGAATTGTTTTATGTGTTTTAATTTGTGTTGGGATGTTACGTAACAAGGTGTATTTCAAGTATGACTCTACCTTCATAAAATCTGTCTGACTTGATACATTACATGGCTAAAGAGGAAAATGATGACTCGAATCACGAAAGCTTTTGATACATTAAAAGACCACTGACTCTAGTGTGGTAAAAGCAATGCATGGTGTTTTTGTTGTTTTTGTAAAATGGAATAGTGTGGAACAAGATGGACTAGCAGAGCAATTACAACCTATGGTGCCTTTGACCTATACGACCACAAATATGCAATGTATGGATGCAATGCTTAATGCAGCTACATATTTTTGTATTTTTGATGGATTGATTTTTGTGAATATGAATATGAGGTGCGAGAAGAGCTCTCGATTGATGAATTTGAGTATGCCTAGATATGAGATGCAAATTTTTGTTGTTTTTGATTATTTTTTTTTTTATTTTGACCAAGTGATTGTGGACATCCTTGGAGCATTTTGGTGACCAAGTGATTGCGATAATCCTTGGAGCTTTTTGGGTTTTGACCAAGTGATTGCGATAATCCTTGGAGCTTTTTGGGTGACCAAGTGATTTTGATAATCCTTGGAGCTTTTTAGGTTGACCAAGAGATTGCGATAATCCTTGGAGCTTTTTAGGTTTGACCAAGAGATTGCGATAATCCTTGGAGCTTTTTGGGTGACCAAGTGATTGCGATAATCCTTGGAGCTTTTTGGGTTGACCAAGAGATTGCGATAATCCTTGGAGCTTTTTGGGTTGACCAAGAGATTGCGATAATCCTTGGAGCTTTTTGGATGACCAAGTGATTGCGATAATCCTTGGAGCTTTTTGGGTGACCAAGTGATTGCGATAATCCTTGGAGCTTTTTGGGTGACCAAGAGATTGCGATAATCCTTGGAGCTTTTTGGTGACCAAGAGATTGCGATAATCCTTGGAGCTTTTTGGGTGACCAAGTGATTGCGATAATCCTTGGAGCTTTTTGGGTGACCAAGTGATTGCGATAATCCTTGAGCTTGTGACCAAGAAAACCTGGAGCTTTTGGGTGACCAAGTGATTGCGATAATCCTTGGAGCTTTTGGGTGACCAAGTGATTGCGATAATCCTTGGAGCTTTTTGGGTGACCAAGTGATTGCGATAATCCTTGGAGCTTTTTGGGGTGACCAAGTGATTGCGATAATCCTTGGAGCTTTTTGGGGTGACCAAGTGATTGCGATAATCCTTGGAGCATTTTTGGTTTGGACTATGGCTCTTCAGGGGATAGAGGTACCCCCAGCTTGATGGTCTTTGCACTTCGGATCCGGCTCTAGAGGTATGGGCATGAATGGATCGGCCCTATGCACGGAGATGAGGACAGGGTCCGCCCGCGGCACTGATGTTGCTATGATGTCTCTTGGTGGAAGTTGCTCTTTGTGTGCCCAAAGTGGTGGATGTAATGCTTGGTCCCACTGTGGTGGGTTAACGCGCCACTCATGCCCTAGTATTATGTTTATCTGTTGACATGCTTCCTCAAATTTTATGGGATGCCGATGTTGTCGCATGTGATTGTTGTGGGCTATCTCTGTTTCATCTTCACTTTCAACTAGTGAGTATAGCTCATCAGAATCTGGAGATTCTGAGACATGGAGGACTGCATCATCAGGTAGCCCTATGGTTAAAGGTTGATCCTCTTTGAAAGGAGCTTCATGTAAGTTGGGCCTTGGGAGCTCCAAAATCTTGGTCTCTACCGACTCTAAGTGCTCTAGTACTTTGCATGTATCGGGGGATTTGAGCTCCTCCTCTTTGGTTGGTTCTTGTTGAGGAACTTGGGGCCTATGGAGGGGTGGCCGGATGGCACCCCCATGCCTTGGTAGGGCATTTCATCCTGCTCTTCTTCTCGCTCCGATTCCTTAGAGGCTTCTTGATGAATTTCTAAGGGTGGCCCATAAACCCGGGTGGATGTCCGAGGAAGGCACCCATCATTGGTTATAGGATCAACCTCCCGCTCATGTCCGGGAGGCATCGGGGCGATGCTTGATAAGGTCGCGGAGACTCGTCTCGCACCCGGGGTTGTGCCTCTCATAATGTTTTGTCTTATGTGTGTGAGGGGTTGGAGTCCTCTCAGGTAGTTTATAGCGCAACTTATCTGCTTTACGCTGCATGTATAAGTCCTCTAACTCCTGACGACCTTGCTCTATGCGTAACTCATCCGCTTCGCGTTGCATGCGCTCTCTATCCAAGCGGTGTCGATACTCTATCTCCTGATGACTTTGTTTAAGCCGCGTGATTTGGGCTTGACGGGTGGCATGTCTGGCGACTATCGGGTCAGTTCGGTCTACCCTATTTTGTTCAGGAGGTTCGAATGTTTCTCCTATGTGTTGGCCTCGATCTTGATGATCTAAAATTTCAATGGGTCGCTTCCCTCTGTCGATGTAGGCGGCATGTACTTGAGGCCGCACTGTTTGTTGTCCTCGAGGAATGCGATGATTTTCCTCGTACTCCCTTTCATGTTGGCTCTCCCGCATAGTGTGTTGGAACAACTCATCCTTCTGGCGCTGAAGGTGCTCTTTGTTAATATAGTACAGTTCCTCTAAATGTAGTCGCTCTAGTCGCTCTAGCTCAAGTTGCGTGAATTGCATTTGGCGTGCGACGTGCTTGATAGATTCTAAGATGGTTGGTCCTGTCGCCTCATGTCTAGAAGGCCTAGATGCCTCTCCTAGATATTTTTGATCGTAGTGATCCAAGATCTCTATAGGTGACCTCCCTTTGTTGGGGGTAGCGGCATTCCCTCGGGGCTTTGGCCTCAGTGAGTGGTCCTGATAGATAGCAGGTGCAGAGGCGTATTGCTCCCGCGATGTGTATTGCTCTCGAGGAAGGTAAGGGTCTTCCTCATGCTCTCTTTCATAAGTGAGAAAGGGATGGATGGAGCTAGCTCGCCCTACCTGAAGAGCCTTGTGCTCTGGATTTTTCTTTGTAGTCCTGACAACTAGAGGGGGTGAAGGAGGGATAATGTAATCATGTGGTTCCTCCCGTCGAACCCTATGTTGACCTAGCGCTTCATCGCGCGATGACCGCTCATAGCGAGCATCTAAGGGAGCTCTCCTATGGATGTACCCCTCATGGAAGGGTGTGTGTTGAATGCTATGCTGAATAGGAGTGCTCCTCGAAGAGGTGCCCCTATAGTCCCTTTCCTTTAAGGTGTGGAGGGGACTGCCTTGTGTGTTAGGTCGCCAAGGTGGTATGACCAAATCCTTGGGATTGTAACGGAGATGACTCATGCCTCCTTGGACATTCCCCATAGCCTCCGCCCGTGATTGGGCTTGGCTACGGGTGAGCACCATGACGATGTCTCTCTAAAAACCCTAAAAATTGAAATGAGTCAGATGGGGCCCAAAATTGGCGTGTGCATCCCTCTTATAGTAGATAAGACAAAAATGAAGTTTCAAGTCCTAGCTCTGAATACATTAGGAGATATTGACATCCGAACAGCTCAAAAAGTGCAAAAAAATGCGTGCCCAATTTTAAAACCTAATTTCGGGGCACTAGATGATGGAATTTGGCCCCGAAAACTGAATTTTTTGGGCAAATAGGATTCTAGGGAATCATATTTGTTTAAAATTATCCCAACTAACTCCCTGTAAAATTTCAAGTCAATCGGAGCTACGGTTGAGAAGTTATGGCCCCGACAAGATGCACTAAAATTTAGGGAAAAATATAAGATTTCCCATATTTTGTTGGATGGTCCTGCATCACTTATGGGCACATTTGGGGTGATTTTGGGTTGACCAAAGGGTTCATGGACACCTTTGGGGCATTTTGGAGTGACCAAGCGATTACGGGAATCCTTGGAGCTTTTTGGAGAAAATGACAAAATGCGTAGATTTTTATCTTTTTGTTTATGATGATTTTTTTTTTTGTCTACACTAAGCAGAAATGAACACACACATACACAAACCGTGATTATCTCTTTTAAGGATTAATGGTGTGCCCTAAACTGGTTTAGTGCATTTTGATGTTTTGTTTTGTTTTTGTAGGTTTTGAAGAACGTTTAAATGCATTATGACGGCTCATATAACTCCCAAAATGGTCGCCCCTTCAATATACCAACCAGGCCGATATACCAACCTCTCTATATACCCGCCCTTACGAGAGGGAGACTATAGGTACGTGAGAGCAGAAGGTACGTGGTACGTAGGCGGTACGGAAGGGGGATTGTCCTGTTAATGGCACCTACCATAGAAAACTTATCCTCGCGCGCATGGGAATCACCCCAGCGACACTCGGTCTGCTTTCGTCAAGATTTACGCCTAACAACAGTTGACAATCGAGAAATGGATGCAAATCTAAGCCAAGGTGGTGATGAAATCCACCATTGGTCTTGATCAAGGGCTGGGGTCTTACGACCAGCTCCTTGGTTTAAAATTGTTGCGTGGAGTGTGTGAGATTCATTTTATTTAACGAAAATGAAACAAGCATAAATGATTTTCCCTAAGCTATGCAGGATAAAATGAAAACAATCAAAGAAACAGAAAATAGAAACAAAAAATTTAACAGAGATGATAAAATCCCTACCTCTTCTCTGCCTGCTCCAGTTGCCTCTGAATTTCTGCTCTGAAAATCTGCAGACAGAAAATCGTCCCCTGGTGAGACGATTTACAGAATAGAAATCGTCCCTGGCAGAGACGATTTTAAAATCGTCTCAGGGTGAGACGATTTCCAGTAAAGTAATCGTAACAGTCAGAGACGATTAACAGTATGCAAAAAAAAATGTACCTGTAAAACACAAAACACAAAAACCCGATTAGTTTTCTGTGATCTTAAAAATAGGGAACAGGTCCCACCGTGATCGCCACTGAAAGCACGAGATTTCGGGCAAAGGAAACACTAATTGCGATATAACCAAAATCAAATGCGCTTAAGTCCTAGAAACGTAAAGTGCATGAAATGGAAAAGAAACGCATTGGAAGAGACACAAGCAAATGGAGAAAACACAGCCCTTTCATTAATATCCCTTGATCTCTGTTACAATGACGTCTCCTCCCTTTTCGGGGGCTAGGAGCGTTAAAAGAATTCGATTACAATCACTCAATGTTCCTCTTTCCGCGTGCCCACGATTGCAATGGGCGGGCCAAGATGATGTCGTCGCTGATGTCGATGAGTTCTTCACCTCCGCTGCTTCTCCTGCGAACAAAGAAACAACCAAGATGTCAGTAGCACCTGCTGCAAGTGAAAAGTGTTCGTTCTTCTAAAATCATCAAAAGATGCATGCAAACATTTATCTAAAACAGTAAACAAAATGATTCTAAACAGCCTGAAAACTTGCCAGAAGACAGAAAATGTTACCAACAGGCCATTGCCACCGAGACAGTCGGCCAATCTGCTTTCAACTGGAAATCGTCCCTAAATCGTCCCCGGGTGGGACGATTTCTTCTGTGTTGGGGAAGCCGAACTGACACGCTCCAATGTCGACTCCCGAGGTCTCCAAAACACCTGCAGACAGGGGGTTATGTAATTGGGGCCATTTTGGGATGACCCAGATGGTCGGATTCTCCCAATTTGGCCTCTACCCTCGGGAATTTGATATCGCCTCCTGCAAGTTAGTGAAACTACAAAACGACACAAAACATACTAGAATCTGATCAAAGGTTACGAAATTGCAGCTATGAATTCACCAAACAGAAAACACAATATGCAGCATGAGAAAATAAACTAGAATGCTTCGGAAATAAAACTTAAGAAAAGTGCGGGGGTGCCCAAGTGGGCCTCCCACCGTTGGCACTTGATTCCGGCGCCAATCCACTAGGGATGGGCCCAAAACCTCTTAGGATTGGGGGGTCGGCGAATTGGTTGGTTCAGGTGTCCATGTGTTGGATTTGGGTCAGGTTCAAGCTTCCAAAAGCCACCCAACAACCTCCCTTGCAAAAGAGATTGGTGGATGTGGGAAGGTGAACCAAAAGGGATGCAAGTGGGTCTTCAACTCGGCAGCACTTCGTTGCTTGAAAACTCCTTCAACCTGTATATCTTGGGTGAGAAAAGTCCCACCTTTTATAGACCCATGGGGTCTCTTTTGGGAGGGAAGCACAAATGCCATGTGTTGGTCATAGGCGCCATGTGGCAGTCTTGTCTTCCCATGAGGGAGGGGAGTCCTCCATTGACTTGGGCTTTCATAACTGCCCTTGTGACAGTCCTCAAACGGCCTATTTGTCCACTCACACACGCGTGCGAGGCAGGAGTCATCAACTGACTGTTCTGGGCTGCCACTTGGCCTCATTTGTCTTTTTGCCCGTTAAACTTGGAAATCGTCCTTACTGGAGACGATTTCAGAAATCGTCCCTGGGTGAGACGATTTCAAGTTAGCAATCGTCCCGGGGTGAGACGATTACTAGGCAAAGTGTCTAAGTGTGCCAAATTGCTTCTTGACCTCACAAAATTGCTATGAAAGTGGTTAAGACCACTGTTTGACCTCTGAGGGCTGCCCTGGGGGCTGTGTTTGTCAAAGCGATCAGTGTTTGCAGTCACATAATCGGATTGGTGCTGTTTTGGTGTCTACAAGATTATTGAGGAG
>JAQPPZ010016673.1:0-107387 GCA_028583015.1 Wollemia nobilis
TACCCCGCATCCGTAGTAGCTCTGTCAATCGTGCAATCTCAATGCCTACATCCGACCCCACATCCTTTGTATCTTCCAGACGCATAGGACTCACGAGGATAGTAGCCTGCTCAGGCTCCCACTGCTCCTCCACATCCTGCATGTCCGGCTGCTCCAGAACACCCAAGTCCACATCCTCATCTCCCACATCCACCATGTCCGCATCATCCAACGGACCCCCCAATCACCCCCTACTGCCTCAGCATCCTCCACTGCCACCTCCGCGCCTCCCAGTGGCCCCTCTCCTCTCCAACGCCGCAGTACCCACCACAAGTCATACTCAGTGGTAGTCCCGATGTCATCCACATCCGGGACCTCAATCACCGCATCCGACTCCTTGCCTAATGGCGTGGTGACCGATGGCTCCAGATCCCTCTCATCTCCCCGATGTCGATAGACCAACGGCTCACTAGGCAACCCCTGGTGCACCCCAAAATATCATGTAACCCGACGGTACGAAAAGAACTCATGCTCCGTCCCGTGTCGCCCAGTCAACCATCGCTCCCTGCGTACCCGTCGAAGCCACTCTTCAGCCTCCGGCCAGACTGGACAGTCCCAATAAGGATGCCAAACCACCTCCCCTAGAGTGAGCAGAGAGAAGACATCAGTATAGTGCTGTACGGCACACTCGCCCATCGCCGACTACGCACCTGCTCTGCGAGCACGCCGCCACAAAGCTACATAGCCAATCTCCTCGTCATCCATCACCACCCGTGTCATCCACGGTAACCCAGTCGACCTTTCCACTGCTATGTCTTTGCCAACCCCAGCACTGAAGAAGATAATTGCAACTCACCCCCTTCCGCTGTCGACAACGGACACCGTACAGCTCCCCGTAGAGCTGTGCCAACAATGTCTGTCCCCATCCATAAATCAGCGGTGCCTCTATCGGGCACTTTACCAACTGCCATACCAACTCTAGCAGGTTCCACGGGAACCTCCCACCTGATGAATCAGGTAGAAGCATGTTATAAATGAGGCCCATCAAGAATGTATGCCTCACTCCTAACACCCCCTCTCCTGCCACCAGCTAACAAAAATCCCGCTAGCCTGACAGTCCACCTCGGCTGTCTCCACTAGGTTCGTTACACCCAGCCACTCCGCATGCCCAAAACATCTTGTCAGTACAGCAGTCCACTGATCACGCGGTGATGTCCTAATGGGTAGTCCATCTATCAGAATCTGAAGCAACCGATAAACATCCTCCAGTGTCACAGTCATCTCCCCCGTCGAAATATGGAAAGTGTTGGTCCGCGGATCCCAAACTTTGATCAGGGCCGTTAGATAGGCCTGATCCGGGACCACAGGCTCCAGTCGAGCCACCTACTTGAGCCCAAGGGCATCAAGCCACTACCAGTCAACATCAGTCAGTGCCAACCGTGCCTCAGCAAATGCGGCAGGTACAGAGTACCGGCTCCTAACCTGCAAAACAATAACACACACAAAAAGTCAAAACTAATTTTTCAGATTTAGGGTTCCTAACCTTAACTGATAATTAAAAAAAAAAAATGCACTTACGGGTTTCGCCTCCGCTCCGCCGCTCGAACCAGTTTGTGCACTCATGATGATAGAGAGAATTTTGGCAGCGCTTTGCTTCGCAGAATTACCTCCTCCTCCCAGAGCTCCCAAATCGCAAGGAAAAAAAATGGCACAAATGAACCCAAATCTAAGTTTTGGGCCTTAAATAAGCCTACCAAATGGAAATCGTCCTTGGCTAGGATGAGCGCTCTGGTCAGCGCTCGTCCCACCCAGAATGATTTTTGCAATTGGAAATCATCCCACCCAGGGACGATTTCCAGCCAAAAAAGTCAAAACATAAAAAAAATCAACAAAAATGCAATAAAAAACAACAAATAAAGTTGCCTAATAGAATTCTGTTACACTCGCAATACAAGGCAATAAAAATAGATGTTGGGGTCATATATTTTCGCTATCTCACTCCCCAAGAAGGCTACAATAGCCAGACCGCTCCACGGGAAGATGGATTTTTGACAATTTCATCCCCAAACGATGTCACAAGAAAATCAAAACAACAAAAACAGTAATAAACATTGCCAGACACAAGTGCTCTTGCACTTAACCTCTTGCAATAGCAAAGAAAATTGATGTTGAGGTCCAAATTATCGCTCTCCTACTTCCCCAAGAAGGCTACAATAGCTGGACCGCTCCACGGGAAGTTATATTTTTGATGATTTCACCTCATTACGGCATCACCAAAAGGGTTAACACCCACCAAAAATAGGTCCAAATGTTGGAAAAATTGCACACGCTTAACGATAAACCCTCTAAAGGCAACCTTGCACAAGTCATCTTGGGTCAAGCGACTCGTCGCTTCTCTCACGAAGGTCATTCCCTCATCGATTCGTCGCTTGAGGGGGTAGTCACACTTAGTCACCAACCAACAATCACACACCCAATTAAGGAAAATGACATGCATTCAAAGAATCATTGACAAAGACAATCACGCTCCTGGCTTGGGGCGATAAACAAGCAACAATCAAATCAATCAAACACTTGGCATTTCATGAATCATGAACACAAGGTTCCCCCTGAGGATAAAAATGCCCTTTGCCTGTTCATGACTGATCAATGTCTAAGTTCAAGTCACACCTCACCAAAACAGGTTAATACTTGAAATCAAATTCCTTAGCTCGTCAAAAGCAAGGATTCAAGAATGCATGCCCTTTCCATACTTGGGGCATCAAAATTTGGTTAGGTTACCAAGAAACCCTAATCATTAGTGCTTTGATTATCTATTTTTGCTCGGCACTGCGTCACCCGCAGCGCTTCCCAAAAAGGGGCATCTGGAGACACCAAAATAGAACCAATCCGATTATGTGACTGCAAACACTGATCACTTTGACAAACAGCCCCCAGGGCAGCCCGTAGAGGTCAAACAGTGGTCTTAACCACTTTCATAGCAATTTTGTAAGGTCAAGAAGCAATTTGGCACACTTTGACACCTTGCCTAGTAATCATCTCACCCAGGGACGATTGCTAACTTAAAATCGTCTCACCCAGGGATGATTTCTGAAATTGTCCCTGGGTGAGACGATTTCCAAGTTTAACGGGCAAAAAGACAAATTAGGCCAAGTGGCAGCCCAGAACAGTCAGTTGATGACTCCTGCCTCGCACGCGTGTGTGAGTGGACAAATAGGCCGTTTGAGGACTGTCACAAGGGCGATTATGAAAGCCCAAGTCAATGGAGGACTCCCCTCCCTCTTGGGAAGACAAGACTACCACATGGCGCCTATGACCAACACATGGCATTTGTGCTTCCCTCCCAAAAGAGACCCCATGGGTCTATAAAAGGTGGGACTTTTCTCACCCAAAACATATAGGTTGAAGGAGATTTCAAGCAACGAAGTGCTGCCGAGTTGAAGACCCACTTGCATCCCTTTTGGTTCACCTTCTCGCATCCACCAATCTCTTTTGCAAGGGAGGTTTTTGGGTGGCTTTTGGAAGCTTGAACCTGACCCAAATCCAACACATGGACACCTGAACCAACCAATTCGCCGACCCCCCAATCCTAAGAGGTTTTGGGCCTATCCCTAGTGGATTGGCACCGGAATCAAGTGCCAACGGTGGGAGGCCCACTTGGGCACCCCCGCACTTTTCTTAAGTTTTATTTCAGAAGCATTCTAGTTTATTTTCTCATGCTGCATATTGTGTTTCTTGTTTGGTGAATTCATAGCTGCAATTTCGTAACCTTTGATCAGATTCTAGTATGTTTTGTGTCGTTTTGTAGTTTCACTAACTTGCAGGAGGCGATATCAAATTCCTGAGGGTAGAGGCCAAATTGGGAGAATCCGACCATCTGGGTCGTCCCAAAATGGCCCCAATTACATAACACCCCTGTCTCGTAGGTGTTTTGGAGACCTCGGGAGTCGACATTGGAGCAGGTCAGTTCGGCTTCCCCAACACAGAAGAAATCGTCCCACCCAGGGACTATTTACAGTCAGAAATCATCCCACCCGGGGACAATTTCCAGTTGAAATCAGATTGGCCGACTGTCTCGGTGGCAATGGCCTGTTGGTAACATTTTCACGTCTTCGGCAAGTTATCGAGCTGTTTAGAATCATTTTGTTTCCTGTTTTAGATAAATGTTTGCATGCATCTTTTGATGATTTTAGAAGAACGAACACTTTTCACTTGCAACGGGTGCTACCGACATCTTGGTTGTTTCTTTGTTCGCAGGAGAAGCAGCGGAGGTGTAGAACTCATCGACATCAGCGACGACATCATCTTGGCCCGCCCATTGCAATTGTGGGCACGCGGAAAGAGGAACATTGAGTGATTGTAATCGAATTCTTTTAATGCTCCTAGCCCCCGAAAAGGGAGGAGACATCATTGTAACAGAGATCAAGGAATATTAATGAAAGGGCTGTGTTTTCTCCATTTTCTTGTGTCTCTTCCAATGCATTTCTTTTCCATTTCATGCACTTTACGTTTCTAGGACTTAAGCCCATTTGATTTTGGTTGCATCGCAATTAGTGTTTCCTTTTCTCGGAATCTCGTGCTTTCAGTTTTCAAAAACATACTCTCAAATTATAAAGATCCAACATGAACCTATGAAATAAGGATCCTACGCTATTGTGGCTCTTTATATTTTGTCTCCCAAGATACAACAACTGTCACGAAAATTCATAACAACAATTTGAAATAGCTTGTGCAAAGAAAATTATCCTAATAATCGGTTAGAAATTATAGCTGGTAAAGGTTTAAAAGTATAGGTTAGATAAATAAAAATATCATAATAATAAATTTGTAGAAATTAGAGGATTAACTACCTAATAATAATCGATCTCTAAAATTTATAGGATCAACGACTCAAGTCTAGCTTTTACGTATTTGTGTAATAACCCTCCAAAAATATACTTTATTAGATACCCAATTTGTCAAGGATGAGATACTACTAATGTATCTGTGGATGCAAGGGACATATATTGTTACTGACGAGGATAATAAAAAGGAAGGACGTCCCCTCAATGGTCAGAAGGATTATCCAATGTAAGGTAATTCAAGGGAAATGATGAGCGGTGGAGTATTCATCAATTGATAGTGATAAAGAACCCTATAGACAATCCATCCGCCAGCAGTCCATATAGATGCATATCATGTAGTTGCATTTGTAAAAATGTTTGATGTTTTTTAAATTATGAGCTTATGATGTTTGGTTAGCAATAAAAATGCTTAAATGCATGGGAGCCATAGTTTTAAATAATGAAATAATTGTGAAGTAATGATATGATGATTATTGTTCCAAGAATTGAAAGAGAATATAAGAAAAAGAGGCAAGTAAGATTATATATATATATATATATATATATATATATATATATATATATCTTGATGTATGTTTTTGAGGAATTCATTTAGTTAAAAAAACAAATTTATATAACTATAAATATAAATACAAATATATTGATGTATTAAAAATAAATAATATTTTTGAAAAGGAAGAAGATGAAGTAATGAGGGGAGAGCTAGGGTTTTGACGGCCAAGATGACAACGGGCGAGAAAGCTCGCGGGAGAGCATGGGACGCCATGTGAGTCGAACCAAGGGCACGAGCGGGCGAAGGGAGGGCGATCGAGAGATCGGGGGCGCTAAGGAGTCCTCTCCAACCGAAGAGGATGTAGGTCATGACAAGGATCCACCAGACAAATGGGGAGGTGGAACTCAGAAGTCGTACGCTCAGGCAGCGGCTTCAGAAACCCTTAGCGGTCTGCTCTCCAAGGAGTTGTTTCCTGTCGGGGACGAGTTGGACATCCCGGCAGAAATTCTTTCAAGCTTTGTGGAATTCGAAAAATTTACCCTCATCGGTAAGTTTATTGGCGGCCGTCCCGACATGGAGACCATTCGCAAGTGGGCGGCAGGTAAATGGCGAACCTCTGGTCACATGGAGTTGGCGGCCTTATCCCGAGGTTTTTTTGCGATTAGACTGAATAACAAGGAGGACTACTATAAAATCCTGGCTGGTGGTCCCTGGTTCCTAGGTCGCAGAAGTCTCTTTCTAAGGAAGTGGGGTATGGACTTCAACCCCGAGACCCAAAATATCAACATTGCTCCAATATGGGTTAGACTCCCGAGTCTCCCCCTCTTATGTTGGCATGAAAATGTAATCAGAGGAATTGCACGCTCCATTGGTGAGTTGGTTACCATTGACCCTCCCACCAAAGCTCGAACCAGATTTGTTCAAGCTCGGTTATGCATTCTGGCAGATTTGGAGGCTGACCTTCCATCATCCATCACTCTCCGATCTGGAGATATCATTCTTCACAAGCAAGCCATTGTGTATGAGAACAGACCAGGCTTTACGCCCCCTGTGCGGTTCTCAAGGGCACCTCCGGTCCAAGCTGTCCTCTTCAAAATCCGGGGATGAAGAAAGCGGGATTCCAGCAACCCCTTGGAACACGGTGAAGGTCGGACAAAGCACCCTGCTTGCAAAAGGGCATGATTCTCCGAGGCCCGTCTAGGGACCATCCCGAATCCTCCCACCCGGTGGAAGCGGTCTCCCCCCAAACGGTCTACGAGCCGTGTGGTACAAGCCCTCACCTTGGACCACAAGAGGAGAAGGACCAGTCCCTTCCACCAATCACCGCACTGGCAGATTCACCCAAAATCCTAGACCATAACCACCCCGAGTCCCAAAATGTGTTGGAAGATTACCTACTAGGAAGAAGGGGTGAGCGATGCGGTAATATCGGCCCTCGTAATACGAGAAGCCGAAAGCAAGGTGTTGATTTTGGTAGCGAAAGGAAGCAAGGTCGTCCCCCCAACAAAGACGGGCGGGACAAGGAGACGGCGACGAGATGTTGCAAATGGTACTCAACGAGCTGCTTTTTGGGATGATTCTGATTCCCGAGATGGGTGACTCGTCTGTCCCAAAACCTCCCCTCCGGCAAGGAAAGGGAGGTAAGAAGAATATCAAAGCTGTTGAGATGAAAGTCCTTTCATGGAATGTGAGAGGGCTTAATACAGCTGCCAAACGGAGATTGGTGGCTGATCTCGAAAAGAGGACGAATCCGTCCATCCTAATTTTGCAAGAGACTAAGACCGATGCTATCTCTTACGCCAAAGCTGCTAAGGTCATTTGGGCTAAGGCAAAATTCCTCTCCGATCCTGCAGTGGGAACGACAGGCGGTCTCCTGATTCTTTGGGATCCGAGAGATTTTTGAGGGCGGCCTTCTCTCAACTTCCGGCGGGATTATCAATGTTTTGTTTCATTCCAAAGCCATTAACTTTTCTTGGATCTGTCTAATGTGTATGCCCCAAACTCTATCTCGGAGAGAGCGAGAAATGTGGAAGGCTATTTCCCAGGATGAGGGAAACGTTACGTAATTTCCCTTGGGTTCTTGGGGGAGATTTCAAGCTGTCCTCTTCACCCATCCGAAAAGAAAGGAGGATCAGACCACTCTAGCCACAGTCTGGAAGACTTTCGAGATTTTGTTTCTACCAATAACTTGCTTGACATTGACCTCAAGGGGGCATCCTTCACTTGGAGCAATAGGAGGATTGGGAGCAATCTTATTCAAGTCAAGCTTAGCAGATTCTTCATATCCCAAGAGGCTATTCCCATACTCGGTGCGGCAACTCTCTCGGCCTTACCAAGGATTGGGTCTGATCACAATCCTATTGTCCTGGAGACGGTTGATGGGCCTGTTTTTAAAACCCCCTTCAGATTTGAGTCCATGTGGATTTCTCACAAGGACTTTAGAGGGTTGGGTTCTGACTGGTGGCGGCGAGAAGGTAGCGAGGTTCCGCTTCCAAGAGAGTGGCCTTAAAACTCAAGTTAATCAAAGGGAATTTGAAAACATGGAACAAGGAGGTGTTCGGCAACATTTTTGAGTCCAAAAGGTCCATTTTTGCGAACCTAAAATTGGTGGAGGAGAGAATGGAGCTCGAAGGTTACACCGATTGCCTCAGGGAGGAGGAAAGGAGGCTCTTGGTGGATTATCATTCTATTCTTGCAAGGGAAGAAACTTTATGGCGCCGGAAATCTAGGGACCTCTGGTTGAGAAATGGAGACTCCAATACGAATTTTTTTCATGCGTCAACTTTGCGGCACAGAGGGGCTAACAAAATTAGGGAAGTGGTGTGCAAGGATGGACGCGTTACCAAGGATATTGAGGAAATCCGAAGTGAAGCGGTTGACTTCTTCCAGGATCTGCTCGGTGTTCCTCCCGACAGTGATCTCCAAGTTCAGAAATCTCTGTTGGATAACTTCCCAGTCAAAGTTCCTCCCGAGGTAAGCTCTAAGCTTTTGGAGCCTTTTTCTATGTCTGAGATTAAAGAAGCTTTGTTCTCCATGCAACCAGACAAGGCCCCTGGGCCTGACGGTTTTCCCCCCCGTTTTTTTCAAGTTATGTGGGATGTTGTGGGTTCAGATGTATGTGAAGCAATTCAGGAGATTCAAGCCTCCAGATCCATCCATCCAAAACTAAATTCTACCTTTCTTGCTCTCATCCCTAAGTCTTCTGCCTGCAAAAGTTTCTCTGATTATCGTCCCATTAGCCTGTGCAATGTTTTTTATAAAATCTTAACCAAGTCCATAGCCAACCGTCTGAGGTCCCTTCTTCCCTCCTTGGTTGGTCCTTCTCAGGGAAGCATCGTGAAAGGCAGAAACATTCTCGATGGTGTCATCACCATCCATGAAACCCTCCATTCTGCTCATCGCTCCAAAAATGTTGCTCTTTTCCTCAAGCTGGACATGAATAAAGCTTTTGACAGAGTTGACAGGGAGGTTCCTCTGTCTTTGTCCTCTTCAAGTTCGGTTTTCACCCTCAATGGATTGACCTTGTCAGTAGTTGCATATCCACTCCCTCCTTTTCTGTTCTAATCAACGGATCCCCTGCTGGGTATTTCCAAAGTGCCAGAGGCCTCAGACAAGGTGACCCTCTGTCTCCTATTCTATTCATCCTTATGGGTGAGGTTATGAGTTGGTCTTTGAAAGAGGCTCTTCGTCAGAATAAGATCTATGGCATTTTTCCCACCTCCAGAGTCGATCCTGTCTCTCATCAGCAATTTGTGGATGACACCCTCATCTCCACTGGGGCGTCCGTCACTCAAGCCAAATCCATCAAGCGAATCCTCTCCCGTTATGAAAAGGTTGCCGGACAGAAAGTCAATTACATCAAAAGCAAAATTTATTTTATTAACACTCCTATGCGAAGGCAGCTCCGCATAGCCAAAATTTTGGAATGCACTATTGATTCCCTGCTGCGTCTTATCTGGGTTTGCCTCTGGCTTGTAATGGCCGGGCCAATGGAAGCTTGTGGGACATGATCCTGGAACGTCTTCACAAAAAGCTGAGCACTTGGAAAGGCAAATTCCTGTCGCAAGCTAGGAAAGCCACCCTTACCAAAGCTTGTCTCCAAGGAATCCCAACTTACTTCATGTCTGTGTTCATGCTGCCTGTTTCTGTCCATTCCAAGATTGAAAAGATTCAGAGGACCTTTCTGTGGTCCAGCAATGAAGAAAAATCCGAGAATTCCTCTTGTGGCACGGGATAAGGTTTGCTTGCGAAAGGACCAAGGTGGCATGGGAATGAGGAGATCAAGACTCATGAACATTGCTTTGATCGCTAAGCACGCTTGGAAGATCTCGACTAATGACCCGAAGAGTGGGTCAAGGCTGGTTAAGAGGAAGTATCTTGGATCGAGTTCTCTTTTTGATGTCGGGATTCCTCCTGAAGCGTCTGCCTTTTGGAAATCTGTGCTTCAAGCCCGCTCTCTGATCAACTCTGGTGCTCGCTGGATTTTGGGTGATGGCAACTCCATTCTCTTCTGGAAGGACGGGTGGAGTTGCGATGAAGCTCTCGAGTTGAGAGCGGACCTTGCTGGCTTGAAAGCCCAGGTGGATCCAAATTCCCAACTCAAGGTTCTGAGACTTCATTGATCGGAGCTCTCTTCCCCCTCGGTGGAATTTGCCAGATCTGGACGGCTTTAACAATGAAATGAATTTTTTGTCTAATATTCTTCGGTCTGTTTTAATTCCATCTGTTAGAAGAGATGACGGAATCATATGGCGTGGCACAGAGGATGGTCTATTCTCTGTCAAGAGCGCCTATGACCTTCTTACTTGCGAGATTGCCATGGATCACCGGTGGAAAGTGATTTGGAGGAAGGGTATTATTCCTAAAGTTAATTACTTTGCATGGATTGCCTTTCATAATAAAGCCTTAACCATCGACAACCTCCATAAGAGGGGTTTTGCTATTCCCAACAAGTGCTTCTTGTGCTTTGCTGATTGTGAGGCGACAGACCACTTATTTTTGCATTGTCCTTTTTCCCATTCTATCCTCGACACTGTCCTGTCTTCCTTTCAAATCCTTTGGTGCACTCCCCGCTCCCTCAAAGATGCCTTCCACCAATGGCCCAATCCTTTCAAGAATCCTAAACTTCGCTTCCTTCTTGAGGCCTCTTTCCACCACTCCATTTGGCAGATTTGGCTAGAGAGAAATTCCAGAGTCTTCGACAAGGTCCCTAGAGTACCTCCCTGTGTCGCTCAGAGAGCCTTATCCTTCGCCATTGAGAATTCTAAAGTTGTTCCTAGTTCCCGTCCCCGCCTTCCTGGCAAAGCAGCGATCTTCCAAAGTTTGGGCCTTTTCCCTATTCTTGATGGTGTTTCTAAGTCTCAGCGTGGGGATGTTATTTGGACCAAGCCCCCCTGAGGCTGGATTAAATTAAACTTTGACGGTGCGGCCAAAGGCAATCCACAGCCTGCTTGGATTCGGTGGTGTGGTTAGAGATCATAACGGGAATCTCGTGTTGGCTTATTGTGAAGATTTGGGTGCCCGGACTAATCACTATGCTGAAGCCAGAAGTGTTTTCAAAGGTATCCAGATCCTCTCCGAGGATCCTCGGCCTTTGATAGTCGAAGGTGATTCGCTCAATATAGTCAACTATCTGCTAGGCTCTAAAGACCCGTCTTGGAGGGTCTACAACATCATTCTTGAGGCTAGGATGCTCCTCTCTCAACGTGACAGGTGGAAGGCATGCCATATTTTCAGGGAAGGAAATCGCGTGGCAGACCACATGGCCAACAAAGGGCTTGTGACCACGTGTCCTGTTGTGTGGCGCTCATGCTTCCCATCTGAGGTGGTGAGTTTGGCCAATGCGGATATCCTCTCATGATGTTCTCCTCGCTTCAGAAGGTCATTCGTTTGGTTTGGCTGTTTTTGCTTTCGATGGTCAAATTTCTCCAGCTAGTATTTTTGTTTTCCTTGGTAAAATGTGGTTTGTTTCCAGGATATTCAGACATAAGGGCCCTACTTACAGCCTTCGGGCAATTAGCAGTTTTTGGTTTCTGTCATCAGGTTTATTCCTCCAGCCACAAGGCATGATGCACATTCCAGCCAGGATGATTTTGTACATAAGGTTTTGGGATCCTCTATAAAAACCCACTGTTAATCTATTAAAATAATTACCAAAAAAAAAAATTATTTTAAAATAAAGTAAACAAAATATTATAAACTATAATGTATTTAAATGTATAATAATAGAATAAATATTAAAGAGTTATTACTTTTCATTTATTTAATAAGGACAATTGGAAAACAGTCCATGTTAGGAAACTATTATGAAACTTGGGTTTGTTGATCGTGGAAGGAATGTGGATTCCACATGGCATACTTTGGATTGAAGGAATATTAAAACAAACATTAGTTGCAAGCTGGAAAATAGGACCTATCTTCTAAATTGGAGAAAGGAGGATGGAGATGGCATAATGGTCAGAATTATTTTGGAAAAGAGAGCAAGGAGCGAAGAAGGAAGAAGGGCTTTGGAAGCAAGGAAAGAAACCATCGTTTATCAGTAATTCTATTCGGTAAAATCTATATGATAAATTAATGACATGGGATAATGTGAAAATGGATTGTTAATGCATTATATGTTTTTTTCTGTGCATGAATATAGACTAATAAATGCATTACAAACTGAATATGAATTGAAATATTTTCAATGCATATGTGGGAAAGTTTGATATGTGTGAGATGTATATTGTTAAACATTTATGAGCTAAATTTGAATGGATATTTAATGAAACATGTGTTTGAAAGGGATTTCTGTGAACGTAACATATTTAATGGTTGAATGTGAACCAAAGACGAATAAAATTTCATTTTGAAGTTTGTAATATTTTACATGTTGTGCTGGGAAGCTTGTGATATTTCATATGTCATATTGGGAAGCTTGTGATATCCTGCATGCTATGTCAGAAGTGTAAATTTTGTATGCATGATAGACTTAGTTGCATGTCATGATAGAATGATTGCTCTAACCCTTGGGAAAACACTAGAAAATCGTGTCATGAAATTGGAAAACTCTAGGGAACACAACCAGATTCTTTTGCTTGCTATTTATTTGATGATTTGTCTATGTTTCAAGGGTCAAGAACTGCATTTAAACTGGAAAATATTTATTACAATTTGCAGAATCTTGGGAATTTTATTCAATGGAATGATGAAATCTAGAATTTTAGAAGAACAAAACAAATGTTTATATTTTATATTTGTATTTTGAATTATGTAAACTCAAAAGAATTGTATGCTAGTACTTTGTGAATCTTTTGATATAATAAATCCAATTCAATTGTTTACCTTTAAAAATAAGAGGAATAGACATGTGTTTAGGAGAAATTTGTGTTTCATATCTATACGTTGTCTTTAAATGATGTATCAATTTGATATGGAATTAAATTATTATTTTATGTTTTTCATTATAATATGATGGTCGTCTATTTCTTTATATTTTTAAATTCAGAATTTATTCGAATATTGTAAAGATTAGTTGGGTATGGATGATTACTTACCGAAAAAATAATTTTGGGTAAGCTATTCAAGAGTATTTGAGATTTCTATAGTTTAAAACTTTTTATCATTTTGTAAATATATTGGTTGATGAGGAAATCCCCATACGTAATTTATAATCTCACTTCATTATCAAATTTGAGGCCCAAAAATTAGTGTACATTAGAAATTACCTCGTACATTCCTCAATTAAAGAAATATGAATTTAGGAGAGATATCGTTTCAAACAAAAGGGTTTTCTAGTCCAAAATGGTGTCAGGTTTGATTCATTACGAAATGAGAGGAGGTTTCTTTCCTTTTCCTTCCTCCTCATTTAGTTCATATTACAAATACAAAACTCTCAGATTTAGCTCTTGTTAAAAACTTGACAGACTATGGCTAATCTACACAGAACTCTGAGTGCATAATTCAGAAGAGAAAAACATATAGTCTGTCATATGATTGGAATTTTTATTGCTTTCATTTTGAGTCTAAATACTGAATTTTTAGAGAATATACCCATTATAGAGGATATATGGGTCTTTATCCCCTTATATCCAATAAATTTTGGGAATTAAGAAGTTATGATAGAAAATATGCAACAAAATAAGAAAATTTGAAAAATGTGATGAACCCTAAAATTGGAATATCTCCTACACTTGATTAGTCTGAGAAGAGGATCTTGATAAATTGCTTCTCAAAGCAAAATCCAAATTGGACATTCAAGTGTAATCAATACCTTGAATGAGGTCCAACTTGCCAAATATTGTAATAAGAAAGCCAAAAAACACATCAATTCAAGTAAATATCATGAAGGAAGTGCCAAACCTACAAGGAGAAGATCTTATGGACCCCTAGGAAATGAAAAATCCAAGGCAATGCATAATATCTTAGAAACGTATTCTCATAATTTGAAAAAGCAAGGACAATAATACTAACAATATAATGAGACACCCAGTAGGCAAAATGAAGAAGTCAAGGAAAGGATTGAAGAAGCCAAGAGAGAAATGAGTCTCAACCTCACCATATGGTGTCAACAATCAAATGGAAGGAGAAAATATTTCTCTATCACCTGTTGATGAGTAGGCTAGAAACCCTATTTGTAGGTTGAGAAAAATATTCCCACTAGAGCATGCTAGTAAAAGTATAACAAGTTGTCATAGAAAAAACTGTCTAAAGACCTATAGAAGCACTCATGTTTAGTGGTTGTCATAGAATTTGCTAAAGAGATCCTTATAAAATACCCCTTCCACTAAGGAGAATTAAACAAACCACGTGTGACAACTACTTTCCCATAGAGAATATGGGAAAGCATTCTTGTAAAGAAGAAAAACCTAAAAAAAAGTGAGTTCAATACATATCACATTGGGAAAAGAAGGGGAAAAAACTGGATGAAAAGTTAATAATTTGCATAAACTTTTGATCAAAGAACAGATGTGATCTCACACCATCAATGGTAATATTCCCAATAGGAGCATAAAAACCAGAAGTAAATGATGAAGTCACTATTCAAAAATTAAGTGTCCTATATGGCACTAGACCCTTCACAAATTTACCACTACTAGAAAATTTTTTCTAAGACGTTGCAAATATTTTTGATCAATCAAATCAGAGAACTTGTTGTTACCCATGAAAGACATTAAAGAACAAAAGAATTATTCATTACCCTTAGCTAATATTTCGATCTTCTAGACAACTCGAAAGGTAGATTGAGAAGTAATCATAGGTCAAATTCAACTTATTGTTAATCACTAATTAACTTATGGTTCACTTGGTAAGTTTGGTAGAATGCAACAACATCCACCAGAGTTACATCCTTACCAAGGCTATGCCTCAACTGTTTCCAATGGTCTATATTGGGTGTAATTCCTCCTTGGGTGAAATTTACCCCTCAAGGATTGGCATGTATGAAATGAAGTACCGTTTAACACATATCCCTTTAAGGTGCTTGTTTTACAAACCTTCCTAACAAAACAAGAACATACACACACATTAATTATTACAATTTTCAATTTTGGATTCCATAGTTTGTTCTACAACTTTGTTCCCTTCTATATAAAATCAAGATAGTGATCATTCTAGTGAGTGAAACACTACGTAATGATTTTCATAATTCAATACGTAGTTGTCCCCTTGATTTTATTACTTGATTTCCTTAACATTGTCACCTATAAAATATTATGCTTGATTCAAGTTTGTATGCAACATCAACCGATGGGCATAATAACTTTTTTAGTAAATAAGACCCAAAGAAAACTTTACCTGAAATTCAACCTGGTTGTCTTTACAACTTAGCTAAATTTCAAACTACAAGGTGAAGCATTGAAATGGTAATTGTTTAGAAGTGGAATATTGAAAATCACCTAGATACCTAATATCCACAAACATCGTTGCAAAATATTTATTAGTTAAATATACCTGATTTAATATAGGTTGAAATTTTTTAGCATGTATGTAAACATCCACATGCATGTGTGTGTGCACACACACATAAATGGGATGCATGCACACTTATGCAAGTGCGAAAAAGCAAACACAACATAATTGAAATATCTAGTGACTAAAATGCATGGCACTATAGAATTAAATCAAAATTTGTCTAGTTGATATTCAACTACTTGTCTATGTCCTCTCATATGCTTGAGTTTTAGAAATAGTAACCATTTTTTATGCTGGAAATTGCATACCATAACCCTAGCCAATAGTATAATGAGATAAAGTTGAGCAAAGAAGGCATAATATAAGTGTAATTTAACATATAGATTTTTAATTTAAACTAAACAAGAACTATTTATCATGGTCCCAATGTATATTATTCATGTTAATATTTTATAAATTCTCCATAACAAGAGTAGACATATATGCAATAATTGTAATTTGTATGTCATATTTTCTACTATTGCTAGCAGCTATAACCATTACCTAGGAACACTACATACAACAAGGATAGTTAATTGTATTTTACATTACATTATTCAAATTTTCATTTTCTATACAATTTACATGAATTGGATCTTTTGAATTGTGGCCAAACCAGAAATCTAATTTAATGAATACATTTTCAATATGGTATTTCTTGAATGCTTTTTGAAAAAAAAAAATTGCTTTTAAAAAATGCCCATCAACTTTCATCTTATATTAAATCAATATTAGTCATACTGAAGTTTCAGTTCTATCATTATTATTTCTTTGGGAAAATAAGACACCTTTAAGTAGTATTAATACAGTCACATGGATAGTAAATGCATGAATATGGTGTACCAAAAAATCCACTTTTCTATTAATAATAATTTTTTTCCTCCTACCAACTCGATTTTGTTACCCCGGGCAACAAACATGCGTGAGCAATGTAAAGATGCACTTTTTGGTTAAAAGAGCATCTACACTACCTACAACAGATAATATAGCTATAATCAAAATTTAAAGCTCACTATATTCAAATTCAATTTAGATCTCCCAATTTGTCCAAAATACTTACAATTGCTCCTAAACCTAATATTATTAACCTTCTGATACAAAGGACTATTTTGCACACACATATCCCATATCCCAGGTAAATTGTATCAAATATTGTTATATGTGATCAAAATATAAAAAAAAAATTGTTAGCTACATTAATAGGGATAAAGGAAGATACAATTATATTGAAATTTAATTTGACTAGTCTTTGACAGGATCCAGACTGAGAAAGTTTCTACATAAAATCTAGTGAGCCACCACAAAATATTTAGTAACTATTTCACCTTTTCACCCAAGCTAAAGTTTCTTTAGGATTACAATGAAGGTTTCTAACAAGCTTCCCTTAACTTCAATCTGGCCAGGTGACATAGGAATTCAAGGTGATTAAGTTAGTACCCTAAACCAAATGGAAAAAAATATCCACCAAGAAAACTGTTAACAACCTTACAAAACTAATTGCTAATTTTACAAATAGATAAGAATTCCCAACTTACATCTTGCATAGAACATTCAATGCAATCAACATAATATCTATGGATAATAACATCCAAGTAAAATCATGTTCACATGTTTAACAAGGCCAATGTGATAACCTAAAGATTTTCTAACCACTATTTGCAATCTATCATTGATATGTTTTACACATAGAGATAAATTAACCTAAGTTTATAATAAAGTTATTTTAACTTACATACAAAAGTATGTTGAAATTTGACTACATATTGCAAGTCTTTTGACTTGATAAAGCATCTTGTAAATAAAGTATTTTTTTGTTAACTATTCTATGAATCTTATTTAGGCTTGGCCAAAGTGAGCCATGCCATTGTAATGTCTCACTTTTCAATATCCCAAAAAACTCAAGAATCAAGAGATTCAACTTCAAGTTGATTACAATATTTGGAGTATCTCTTCTCATTCATGATAAATCAATAATACCCACACACGTTCAATATCAGAAAAAACTCAAGAATTAAGAGATTCAACTTCATGTTGATTACAATATTTGGAGTCTCCCTTCTCATTGATGATCACTCAATAATACCCACACACACAAACATATTTTCATATAGATCCAAAGATTCAATCATGAAACAATCTCATCCATTTATCTATGGGTTATAGGTTTGTATAATATATAATTGGGGGTTTTAGTTCCCTACTTAGGTATTTATTCATTAAGTGAAACTTTGAGACCATGTGTTTTGTCGTGTTTAATTCACTTGCAATATCTTTATCCAGAGTTCCATGGAAATTAAATTATGCTTATCTTAACTGCATATCACACTAAGTGTACCCTAAATTAACAAGCAGATGAAAAATGACCTTTATATTTTAGTAGACAACATTTCATCTACAACCACATCAAAATACATTGACCTGAATTCCAACTTATCAGTATCATGGACAAAAAGTTTTCAACTCCTAGAGAAAAAGGATAAAATCTTATCTAACACAAAACTCTCAAAGTGAATAAGTGAGAATATAGTAAAGATTAATTTTGGGTAATTGGCCTCAATAATTCATGTCCATTCTCTTTATTTTTCCTTGCATAATATTCATTCATTTTTTAGAGGTAAGTTTTTGCATCCCTAAGAACTTTTAAACCTCCTTTAATTTTATTATCACACACCTTCCCCCATTTCATTAAAGGATTTTTTTTTATTATTTTTTCTACCAATTATGGTATAATATACAAGGACATATAATTGGTTGGAATGTATTGATTTTTCTTGCTAATAATAGTCATCTACCTTTCTTTAAACTTTACTTATAACTAGATTCTATGATTCTATCTTCATTTTCTCCTGAAATAATAGCATCCCTAGATATGTTGCTGGTAAATTTACCTCATCCATTTGAAGTAACCTGCATATCCTTTCTTTGATTTTAGTTGGAGTGTTTAGGAAATAAATTTTGAATTTTATTTAACTAGATTTTTGCCTTGATGCTCTTTCGTATTATTTTAATAAGTTATTCAAAACTCTAACCTCGTTTATTTGTGCCCTCCTAAAAGGGTTGTATCATCTACAAATTATTGATGGGTGATGTTGTCAAATGTTTAACTCCACATATTAGCCATCTTTATATATATTCTTCAAGTTCCTTCCCCATGCCTCTACCATAATAACAAAAAAATATGAGACTCCCCTTGGATTTAAATGATTTTGCTATTAATCTACTATGACTAAAATTGAATAAGTTTAAAATGTTTATATATATATATATATATATATATATATATATATATATATATATATATATATATATATATATATATATATATATATATATATATTTACGAGGTTTGAATAAAAAAAGAAAAAATAGTAATATGGAACAAAAATTTATTATAAAAATGTCACTAGAAATAAATAATTTATATATAAAAACCTCACATTAAAAAACAAAAAGACCAACTACCTATACACATCTGCTTAATATTTAAACAATAAATAAATATATTCATTTTTCAGCCTATATGTAGATATTTTTCATGGAAAATTATGTTTATGATCTAGGACTAGGAAACAAATATATATTTTTAATTAAGAAAAACACATTATGTGACGAATAAGCTCTTACTATTTTGAACCTATCCGGCTTGATAAGATATTCACCTATTATATTTTAAAGAACATATGTGGTATTTTATTATATGTTTTCAAAAACATACTCTCCAATTATAAAGATCCAACATGAACCTATGCAATAAGGATCCTACGCTATTGTGGCTCTTTATATCTCATCTCCCAAGATACGACAACTATCAATAAAATTCATAACAACAATTAGAAATATCTTGTGGAAAGAAAATTATCCTAATAATTGGTTAGAAATTATAGCTGGTTAAAAATTATAGTTTAGACAAATAAAAATATTATAATAATCAATTTATAGAAATTATAGGATTAACTACCTCATAATAATCGACGTCCCCTCAATGGTCAGAAGGATTATCCAGTGTAAGGTAATTCAATGGAAATGATGAGTGATGGAGTATTCATCGATTGATAGGGATAAAGAACCGTATAGACAATCCATCCGCCAGTGGTCCATATAGATGCATATCATGTAGTTGCATTTGTATGAATTCTTGATGTTTTTTAAATTGTGAGCTTATGATGTTTGGTTGGCAATAAAAATACTTAAATACATAGGAGCCATAGTTTTAAATAATGAGATAATTGTGAAGTAATGATATGATGATTATTGTTCCAAAAATTGAAAGATATATATATATGTCCATATAGATGCATATCATGTAGTTGCATTTGTATGAATTCTTGATGTTTTTTAAATTGTGAGCTTATGATGTTTGGTTGGCAATAAAAATACTTAAATACATAGGAGCCATAGTTTTAAATAATGAGATAATTGTGAAGTAATGATATGATGATTATTGTTCCAAAAATTGAAAGAAAATATATATATATATATATATATATATATATATATATATATATATATATATATATATATATATATATATATATATATATATATCTCTTGATGTATGGTTTTGATGAATTCATTTATTAAAAAAAAACAAATTTATATAACTATATATATAAATACAAATATATTGATGTATTAAAAATAAATAATATTTTTTTATTTTAAAATAGAGTAAACAAATATTATAAACTATAATGTATTAAAATGTATAATAATAAAATAAATGTTATAGAGTTATTGCTTTTAATTTATTTAATAGGGACAATTTGGAAAACAATCAATGTTAGGAAACTATTATGAAACCTGGGTTTGTTGATCGTGGAAGGAATGTGGATTCCACATGGCATACTTTGAATTGAAGGAATTTAAAAAAATAATTAGTTGCAGGCTAGAAAATATGACCTATCTTCTAAATTGGAGAAAGGAGGATGGAGATGGCATAATGGTCAGCATTATTTTGGAAAAGAGAGCAAGGAGTGAAGAAGGAAGAAGGGCTTTGGAAGCAAGGAAAGAAACCATCGTTTATCAGTAAGTCTGTTCGGTAAAATCTATATGATAAATTAATGACATGGGATAATGTAAAAATGGATTGTTAATGCATTATATGTATTGTTCTGTGCGTGAATATAGACTAATAAATGCATTACAAACTGAATATGAATTGAAATATTTTCAGTGCATATGTGGTAAAGTTTGATATGTGTGAGATGTAAATTGTTAAACATTGATGAGCTAAAGTTGAATGGATATTTAATGACACATGTGTTTGAAAGGGATTTCTGTGAAAGTAAAATATTTAATGGTTGAATGTGAACCAAAGACGAATAAAATTTTGTTTTGAAGATTGTAATATTTTACATGTTATACTGGGAAGCTTGTGATATTTCATATGTTATATTGGGAAGCTTGTGATATCCTGCATGCTATGTTGGGAGTGTAAATTTTGTATGCATGATAGACTTAGTTGCATGTCATGATAGAATGATTGCTCTAACATTTGGGAAAACACTAGAAAATCATGTCATGAAATTGGATAACTCTAGGGAACACAACCAAATTCTTTTTCTTGCTATTTATTTTATGATTTGTCTATTTTTAGGCATCAAGAACTGCATTTAAACTGGAAAATATTTATTACAATTTGCAGATTATTGGGAATTTTATTTAATGGAATGATGAAATCTAGGATTTTAGAAGAACAAAACAAATGTTGATATTTTATATTTGTATTTTGAATTATGTAAACTCAAATGAATTTTATGGTAGTACTTTGTGAATATTCTGATATAATAAATCCAATTCAATTGTTTACCCTTAAAAAGAAGAGGAATAGACGTGTTTAGGAGAAATTTGTGTTTTATATCTATACATTGTCTTTAAATGATGTATCAATTTGATATTGAATTAAATTATTATTTTATGTTTTTCATTACAATATGATGGTCTTCTATTTCTTTATATATTTTTTTTTGAAGAAAGTGAAAAACTTATATTAATACAAAGAGTAAATACAAGAGGGATCGAAAACATCCCAACCAAGAACCAGGAAGCAAGAAGCCAACACAAAGGGCAAGAGGGCAGCACTTCCCAACACTAAGCACAAGAAGAAAACCAGGCACGAAAATGCGACATGTCGCGAAATCGCAACATGTCGCGATATCGCGACAGTCAAGGCAACCAAAGCCACAGTCGGGCAACTGGTCACAAAATCGTGACATGTCGCGAAATCGCGACAGCCATAGCCAGCAACTCCTGACCACCAACATTGTCCCGATATCGCGACGGGTTCTCCTCCGAGCAGTCATCCCTCAAAAAGGTCGCGATATCGCGACGTATTTTTCGTTTGCCACCTTTACGCCAGAAGTGTCACAAAATCACGACAAGATTGTCAATCTGCAACCAGTCCTCCCAAGTGTCGTGAAATCACGAAGAATTATCTTCATGAGGCACAAGCTCCAAAATGGTCACGAAATCGCGACGTCCTTTCCAGAAGTCATCAGTTCACCAAAAGTGTCGTGAAATCGCGACAGTACTTCTATCTGGCTCCCAGGCATCAAAAACATCATGATATCGTGACGAAATTTCCCCTTGTCTCCGAGACACAAAAACCGTCGTGATATTGCGACTATTATCCTCCTTGTTGCCCCTGCTCTCAAAGCGTCGTGAAATCGCGACTAGAACCTTCCAAAGGCCGTGGCGACAACACTTGTGATATCGCGACGGTTTTTCCCCTTGTCTCCAAAACACAAAAACTGTCACAATATCGCGACTGTTTTCCTCCTTGATGCCCCTGCGCTCAAAGCGTCGTGAAATCACGACGGGAACCTTCCAAAGGCCGTGGCGACAAAACTTGTCGCGATATCACGATGGTTTTTCCCCTTGTCTCCGAAACACAAAAACTGTCGCGATATCGCGACTGTTTTCCTCCTTTTTGCCCCTGCACTCAAAGCATCGCGAAATCGCGATGGGAACTTTCCAAAGGCCGTGGTGACAAAACTTGTCGCGATATCGTGACGGTTTTTCCTTTTGTCTCCGAAACACAAAAACCGTCACAATATCGCGACTGTTTTCCTCCTTCTTGCCCCTGTGCTCAAAGCATCGCGATATCGCGACGGGAACCTTCCAAAGGCCGTGGCAACAAAACTTGTCATGATATCATGACAGTTTCTTGCCAAGGGCCGCGACAGCAGTGCAGGTCACAAAAACGCGACGAAAATCACCCTTAGTACAGAATTTTCTCATTGATTCAAGAATTTTGCAAGTCCTTGTCGAATCTCAGCATTTTCCACAGGCATGTCACTGTGCATACTGAACTCCAACCTCCTTTTTCGCACCCATCTTTGCAAGGAAATCGGTCATCGAATTTAAGTCATGACTCACATGGATAGGGATCACATCTTCTAATTCCTTCCAAAGGTCCTTGATTTGAGAGACTAAAATCTGTATCTTCCAAGCTTTCAAAGCAATGTTCCTCAAGCAATCAAGAGCGCCAACAAAAATTTGAAAATCTGTCTCAAGGATTATCTTTCTGTATCCCTGCTTAACAGCCCAGATGGAAGCAATTTTGATAGCATAGGCTTTGGCTTCATTATTTGTGGCTCTTCCCAGACCCTACAGTTCCCAGTAAAGCATAGTTCCAGCATGATCACGACACACAACACCAATTCCAGCATTGCTCGGATTGCCCTTTGCAGCTCCGTCTGTGTTAATTTTAACCCAGCCTGCTGGGGGGGTTTCCAACTGGCTATGTTCTTTCTAACCTGTGCAACAGCTCTCTCTTCCTGAGGACCCAGCTTAGCTGAAATTTCCTCTTCAGCAAATATGGCAACTGTCTCTGTGACTTTGCTCCAGATAACCTGCCATATTCCATCAAGCGAGGAGAAGGTCTCTCTAAAGGTTCGAGCGTTTCTTTCCAACCACACTTGCCACCAAATGAAGGAAGGACCAAGATCCCACCCCAAACGGAGGGCTTTAGATTTAAATCTACCTTTCTTCCATCTTTGCCAGATATTGTTCCGAGTCAGAGCACCATTACTCTGGAGTTTAAAATAGGAAAACCACAGATTCCAAATCTGACCTGTGAAAGAGCACTCAAAAATCAAATGATCAGCAGTCTCCTCATTCTTATGACCTATTTCTTTATATTTTTAAATTCAGCATTTATTCGAATATTGTAAAGATTAGTTGGGTATGGATGATTACTTACCAAAAAAATAATTTTGGGTAAGCTATTCAAGAGTATTTGAGATTGTATTTTGATATTTCTATAGTTTAAAACATTTTATCATTCTCTAAATGTATTGGTTGATGATGAAATCCCCATATGTAATTTTTAATCTCACTTCATTATCAAATTTGAGGCCCAACAATTAGTGTACAGTAGAAATTGCCTCGTACATTCCTCAATTCAAGAAATAAGAATTTAGGAGAGATATCATTTCAAACAAAAGGGTTTTCCAGTCCAAAATGGTATCAGGTTTTCTTCATTAAGGAATGAGAGGAGGTGTCTTTCCTTTTACTTCCTCCTCATTTAGTTCATATTACAAATACAAAACTCTCAGAATTAGCTCTTGTTAAAAACTGGACAGACTATGGCTAATCTACACAAAATTCTAAGTGCATAATTCAGAAGAAGAAAACATATAGTTTGTCATATGCTTGGAATTTTTATTGCTTTCATGTTGAGTCAAAATACTGACTTTTCACAGAATATGCCCATTATAGAGGATATCTAGGTCTTTCTCACCTTATATCCAATAAATTTTGGGAATTAAGAAGTTATGACAGAAAATATGCAACAAAATAAGAAAGTTTGTAAAGTGTGATGAACCCTAAAATTGGAATATCTCCTACACTCGATTAGTCTGAGAAGAGGATGTTGATAAATTGCTTCTCAAATCAAAATCCAAATTGGACATTCAAGTGTAATCAATACCTTGAATGAGGTCCAACTTGCCAAATATTGTAATAAGAAATCCAAACAACACATCAATTCAAGGAAATATCATGAAGGAAGTACCAAACCTACAAGGAGAAGATCTTGTGGATCCCTAGGAAATGAAAAAGCCAAGGCAATGCAAATGTATTCTCATAATTTGAAAAAGCAAGGACAATAATACTAACAATATAATGAGACACCAAGTAGACCAAATGAAGAAGTCAAGGAAAGGATTGAAAAAGCCAAGAGAGAAATAAGTCTCAACCTCACCATATGGTGTCAACAATCAAATGGAAGGAGAAAATATTTCTCTATCACCTGTTGATGAGTAGGTGATGGCAAGCCAAGATTCACACAACAAAACTTCCAATTAATTCTCTGCAAATTGTTTAATACAGTCTTACAATATCGTTTCCAGGCATAGTTCTTTTCCCTCTCAATCTCGAACTCACCATTCTGATGCAGGAGCATCTGGCGACAATAGGACAATCTGGCAGCAACCGGATTTTCTAAGTAATTTGTTTTATTTTACAAGGCAAAATTTGGGGGAGGGGTCGCGAAATCGTCCCATGTTGCGATTTTGTGACATGTCGTGAAATCGCGACCCCAAAGGCTGTAGCAAGGTAAGAGGGAAGTTTCGGCGTGATTTTGCGACATCATGATATCGCGACGTCACAATTTTGTGATGTCATTTGAGACAAAATGCATGGGAGTAGTTTCGTCACAATATCGCAACGTCCGTGACATCGCGATATCGCGACGTCATTTGGGAACTAAGGCTCGGGGGCAGTTTTGTCGTGATATCGCGACGTCGCGATATCACAACGTCGTGATGTCACAATGACCAGAAGGCAAAGGCAAAGGCGAAGGCGGAGGTTGGATCCGAAGTTGAAGGCAGAAGGGACCTAAGGCAAGGCGTGGTTTTCATCGCGATGTCGCGATATCGTGACATTTTTAGAAGCGAAGGCACAGTTGGAGTTTTTGTCGTGATATCATGACATTACAATATCGCGATGTCGTGACATCGCAACATTTATGGAGGCAAAGTTACAGAGGCAGTTTTCGTCGTGATATCGCGACGTCACGAAATCACGATGAAAACTGTCTTCATGCCTTAACTTTAAAAACCGTCGCGATATCGCGACGTCGCGATATCGCGATGAAAATTGCCTCCGTAACTTTGCCTCCACAAACGTCGTGATTTCGCGACATCACGATATCGCGACGTCGTGATATCGCGACGAAAACTCCAACTGTGCCTTCACTTTTGAAAATGTCATGATACCGCGACATCGCGATATCGCGATGTTGCGATATCACGACGTCGTGACATCATGACAAAAATCTTGCCTTGCCTTAGGTTCCTTCTGCCTTCAACTTCGGATCCAACCTCCGCCTTCACCTTTGCCTTTGCCTTCTGGTCGTCGTGACATCGTGACGTCGTGATATCACGATGAAAATGCCCCCGAGCCTCAGTTCCCAAATAACGTCGTGATATCGCGATGTCATGGACGTCGTGATATCACGATGAAACTGCTCCCATGCCTTTCTCAAATGACATCGTGATATCGCGACATTACGAAATCATGCCAAAACTTCCCTCTTGCCTTGCTGCAGCCTTTGGGGTCACGATTTTGCGACCCCTCCCCCAAATTTTGCCTTGTAAAATAAAACAAATTACTTAGAAAATCCGGTTGCTGCCAGATTGTCCTATTGTCGCCAGATGCTCCTGCATCAGACACCTAGGGTAAAAAGGAGAAGTGACCTTCACTTCTATGCTGTTTGGTCTGTGTCTTTTGAAACATCTCCAAACGGGCACCTGTTCCTCCAACCTGCTTCAACCCCATCTCCTGGAAAAAACTTTTTCTACCTTCTACCAGACAAATTTTGGCATTGCTGCACACCTTCTCATCCACTGCCTGTAACGGCTTTAATTTGTGGTGCACTCCATCTTTCATCAAGGAGTACATATTTGCACGACCATCATGCACTGCACTCCGATCAAACTGCCATGGCCTCCTTAACAACAAATGGCAAGCATCCATGGGGAAAATATCACACAGGACCTCATCCTGGTACTTCCCAATATTGAACATGACTAAGCACTGTTCACGGACCCATGCTCTGTGGTCCTTTCGCAACCACGCAATCCGGTATGGATGCGGGTGTCTCCTTCTCTCTAGTTGTAACTTAGCAACCATCTCCTCGAAGACTAAGTTATCTATACTCCCATTGTCTATAATAACATTATAGACTTTGCCTGCACTTTTGCATCGTGTGCGAAACAGGCTTCTTCTTTGCTCTAGTTTGTCTTCATCAATCAACATGGTTCTCTTCACTATCATTGCTTCTCCTTTCTCAGCTTCTTCAGAATGTTCTGATTCAGCATCTTCCCCTGCCATAGCAACTCTGGCAGGACACACTTGTTTCTTGTTCACTCTCTCGGGGTGCTAGGGACACTCATATGCCTGATGCCCCTCTTCTCCACAATGGAAACATGTTCCCCGAAACACTCATCTTCCATACCCGCGTCTAGATATACCTCTTCCTCTTGGGTAGCCATTGTTCTGAACTTGCGATTTGGGTTCTTCATCTTCCTTCTGATCTCGGCTGCTGCTAACCTCTTCTTTCTTCTCCTCTTTTCCTTCATATTTTCTTCCACCAGTATTTCCTCCATGTCCTTTTCCTTTTTGCTTGCTCTCAAACTTTCTGTTTAGTTTTTCTTCAACTTTCAGAGCAAACTGGTAAGCATCTTCAATGGTGCTCACCCACACTAAGCTCAACTCTTCCTAGACACTGGGTCTCAACCCATTAATATAACGGGCCACATTTTTCTTTCTTGCTTCTAAATGGCCAGTTTTGATGGAGATTTTATAAAATTCCTCCATGTATTCTTGGACAGTTTTATTAATCTGTCTCAAAACCTGCATTTTCCCCAGCAGATCCAACTCGTAATCTTCCAGAATAAACTATCTCTTTAATTTCTCTACCATCTGTTCCCATCTTGTTATCCGTTCTTTTTCTCTTTTGTTTCATTCCAGCTGTACCCCCTTCCACCATATGCTGGAATGACCTTTTAATTTGGTTTTGGCAAATCTGACCCGCTCAGGATCTTCAACTTCTTCATATTCGATATATTCTTCTAAGTAATTTATCCAGTCAATCACTTCTTCTGGATTTAGGTTTCCCGAGTATGTAGAAACCTCCATCTTCAGCCTCTTCCCAATCTGGGATATGGCCCTATACAGCCTGGATTGTTCCAGATCTACAGCTTCTTCTTCTTCTTCTTCAAACTGGTTTTCTTCTTCATCTACTTCATCTTCACTGTCTGCATCTCTTCTTGGTTCGTGTCCTCTGCATAGTTCTTCTTGCAGGACCTGAACTTGTTGCTACAAAGCTCAAAAATCTGTTGCTGCCATGCCTCTCCCACCAACGGGGTTTCTTCTCGGAGGCATCTTCTCACTTTCTCACAAGCCTTCCCATAGATCCTGGTGTAACTGCCTCACGTCCGATGATCTATTAGACACTCAGGAACTTTCGGCTCTGATACCACTGACAGGGACGAGAAAACGCACCTTCTCAAATTTTTGACTTTACATTAAAATCTCTTGAAAATAATTACATACGTCAAAATAAATAGCCCACAGGCTTTACAATGGCCAAGTTCGGCTTGGTCTTCTTCCCTACACTCTCTCTCTGCCCTGTTCTCTCATCCCCCTCCCGATCTATTACCAATTCAAGTTTTTTTTGAGGTCTCGACCCTTTAGGTCATTAATGACCCTGCTAAAAAAACATTAAATAAAACCACCACAATCAGCTTTCCCCGTCGAGTTTTCAAATTTTCCCTCCTGCAACCGTCGTTTGCCAGACTGTCCATCGGGAACCATTGCCTTGTCATAACATTTAACTATGACCGCTGTCTCTTTTCTCCCACGCGCGGTCGTCCACGTGTCAAATTTTGATTCGTCTTCAATTGGCCACGAAATCGCGACATGTCGCGATATCGTGACCACTTCTCCTGCGAGCCCCCTTGCCTTGGTTTTCGTCATGAAATCATGACGAAAACCGTCTTCATGCCTTAACTTTAAAAACCGTCATGACATCGCGACATCGTGATATCGCGACGTCGCGATATCACGACGAAAACTACCTCCATAACTTTTCCTCCATAAACATCGTGATGTCGCGATGTTGCAATATCGTGACGTTGTGATATCACGATGAAAACTCCAACTATGCCTTCACTTCCGAAAACATCATAATATCACGATGTCGCGATATCGCGACATCATGACATCACGACAAAAACCCCGCCTTGCCTTAGGTTCCTTCTGCCTTCGACTTCGGATCCAACCTCTGCCTTCACCTTTGCCTTTGCCTTCTGGTCGTCGCGACATCGCGATGCGACACGGCGACATCATGATATCGCGACGTCGCGATATCATGATGAAACTGCCCCCAAGCCTCAGTTCCCAAATAACGTCACGATATCGTGACATCGCGGACATCGCGATATCGCGACGAAACTGCTCCCATGCCTTTGTTCTCAAATGACGTTGTGAAATTGCGACGTCGCGAAATCGCACCGAAACTTCCCTCTTGCCTTGCTGCAGCCTTTGGGGTCACGATTTCGTGACCCCTCCCCCAAATTTTGCCTTGTAAAATAAAACAAATTACTTACAAAATTCGATTGCTGCCAGATTGTACTGCTGTCGCCAGATGCTCCTACATCAGTAGGCTAGAAACCCTATTTCTAGGTTGAGAGAAATATTCCCACTAGAGCATGCTAGTAAAAGTATCACAAGTTGTCACAAACACAACTGTGTCTAAAGACCTATAGAAGCACTCATGTTCAGTGGTTGTCATAGAATTTTCTAAAGAGATCCTCATAAAATACCCCTTCCACTAAGGATAATGAAACAAACCATGTGTGACAACTACTTTCCCATAGAGAATATGGGAAAGCATTCTTTTGAAGAAGAAAACCTTAAAAATATTTGAGTTCAATACATATCACATTGGGAAAATAAGGGGAAAAAACTGGATGAAAAGTTAATAATTTGCATAAACTCTTGATCAAAGAACAGATCTGATCTCACACCATCAATGGTAATCTTACCAATAGGAGCATAAAAACAAGAGAAATAAATGATGAAGTCACTAGTAAAAAATAATGTGTCCTATATGGCACTAGAACCTTCACAAATTTACCACTACTAGAAAATTTTTACTGAGACGTTGCAAATATTTTTGATCAATCAAATCATAGAACTTGTTGGTACCCATGAAAGACATTAAAGAACAAAATTATTAGTTCATTAAACTTAGCTAAGATTCCGAGCTTCTAGACAACTCGAAAGGTAGATTGAGAAGTAATCATAGGTCAAATTCAACTTATTGTTGATCACTAATTAACCTATGGTTCACTTGGTAAGTTTAGCCGCATGCAACAATATCCACCATAGTTACATCCTTACCAAGGCTATGCCCCAACTATTTCCAATGGTCTAGGTTGGGTGTAATTCCTCCTTGGGTGAAAGTTACCCCTCAAGGATTGGCATCTATGAAATGAAGTACCATTTAACACATATCCCTTTAAGGTGCTTGTTTTACAAACCTTCCTAACAAAACAAGCACATACACACACTTTGATTATTACAATGTTCAATTTTTGCTTCCATAGTCTGTTCTACAACTTTGTTCCCTTCTATATAAAATCAAGATAGTGATCATTCTAGTGGGTGAAACACTACTTAATATTTTTCATAATTCAATAGGTTGTCCCATTGATTTTATTACTTGATTTCCTTAACATTGTCACCTATAAAATATTATGCTTGATTCAAGTTTATATGCAACATCAACCAATGGGCACAATTAATTTTTTAGTAAATAAGACCCAAAGAAAACATTACCAGAAATTCAACCTGGTTGTCTTTACAACTTAGCTAAATTTCAAACTACAATGTGAAGCATTGCAATGGTAATTGTTTAGAAGTGGAATATTGAAAATAACCTAGATACCTAATATCCACAAACATCGTTTCAAAATATTTATTAGTTAAATATACATGATTTAATATAGGTTGACATGTTTTAGCATGTATGTAAACATCCACATGCATGTGTGTGTGCGCACACACACATAAATGGGACGCATGCACACTTATGCAAGTGCGAAAAAGCAAACACAAATTAATTGAAATATCTAGTGACTAAAATGCATGGCACTATAGAATTCAATCAAATTTTGTCCAGTTGATATTCAACTACATGTCTATGTCCTCTCATATGCTTGAGTTTTAGAAATAGTAACCATTTTTTATGCTGGAAATTGCATACCATAACCCTAGCCAATAGTAGAATGAGATATTGTTGAGCAAAGAAGGCATAATATAAGTGTAATTTAACTTATATATTTTGAATTTAAACTTAACAAGAACTATTTATCATGGTCCCAATGTATATTATTCATGTTAATATTTTATAAATTCTCCATAACAAGAGTAGACATATATGCAATAATTGTAATTTGTATGTCATATTTTCTACTATTGCTAGCAGCTATAACGATTACCTATGAACACTACATACAACAAGGATAGTTAATTGTATTTTACATTACATTATTCAAAATTTCATTTTCTATCCAATTTACTTGAATTGGATCTTTTGAATCATGGCCAAACCTGAAATCTAATTTAATGAATCCATTTTCAATATGGTATTTCTTGAATTCTTTAAAAAAAAAAATAATAATTGCTTTTAAAAAATGCCCATCAACTTTCATCTTATATTAAATCAATATTAGTCATACTGAAGTTTCAGTTCTATCATTATTATTTCTTTGGGAAAATAAAATATTTTTAAGTAGTATTAATACAATCACATGAATAGTAAATTAAAGAATATGGTGTACAAAAAATCCACTTTACTACTAAAAAATATTTTACCTCCTACCAACTTGATTTTGTTAACCTGAGAAAAAAACATGTGTGAGCAATGTAAATATGCACTTTTTGGTTAAAAGAGCATCTAAACTACCTACAATAGATAATATAGCTATAATCAAAATTTAAAGCTTGCTATATTCAAATTCAACTTGGATCTCCCACTTCATCGAGAATACTTACAATTGCTCTCAACTTGTATAGATCCTACAAGTCTAAACCTACTATTATTAACCTTCTGATACAAAGGACTATTTTGCACACACATATCCCATATCCCAGGTAAATTGTATCAAATATTATTAGATGTGATCAAAATATAACAAAAAAATTGTTAGCTACATTAATAGGGATAAAGGAAGATACAATGATATTTAAATTTAATTTGACTAGCCTTTGACAGGATCCAGACTGAGAAAGTTTCTACATAAAATCTAGTGAGCCACCACAAAATATTTAGTAATTGTTTCACATTTTCACCCAAGCTAAAGTTTCTTTAGGATTACAATGAAGGTTTCTAACAAGCTTCCCTTAACTTCAATCTGGCCAGGTGACATAGGAATTCAAGGTGATTAAGTTAGTACCCTAAACCAAATGGACAAAAATATCCACCAAGAAAACTGTTAACAACCTTACAAAACTAATTGCTAATTTTACAAACAGATAATAAGTCCCAACATACATCTTGCATAGAACATTGAATGCAATCAACATAATATCTATCGATAATAACATCCAAGTAAAATCATGTTCACATGTTGAACAAGGCCAATGTGATAACCTAAATATTTTCTAACCACTATTTGCAATATATCATAGAGATGTTTTGCACATAGAGATAAATTAACCTAAGTTTATAATAAAGTTATTTTAACTTACATACAAAAGTATGTTGAAATTTGACTACATCTTGGAATTCTTTTCACTTGATAAAGCATCTTGTAAATAAAGTATTTTTTGTTAACTATTTTATGAATCTTTTTTAGGCTTGGCCAAAGTGATCCATGCCATTGTAATGTCTCACTGTTAAATATCCCAAGAAACCCAAGAATCAAGAAATTCAACTTCATGTTGATTACAATATTTGGAGACTCTCTTCTCATTCATGATAAATCAATAATACCCACACACGTTCAATATCGAAAAAAACTCAAGAATTAAGAGATTCAACTTCATGTTGATTACAATATTTGGAGTCTCCCTTCTCATTGATGATCACTCAATAATACCCACATGCACAAACTTAGTTTCATATAGATCCAAAGATTCAATCATGAAACAATCTCACCTATTTCTTTATGGGTTATAGGTTTGTATAATATATAATTGAGCGTTTTAGTTCCCTCTTAAGGAATTTATTCATTAAGTGAAACTTTGACACCATGTGTTTGTCGAGTTTAATTCACTTGCAATATCTTTATCCATAGTTGCATGGAAATTAAATTATGCTTATCTTAACTGCATATCACACTAAGTGTACCCTAAATTAGCAAGTAGTGGGAAAATGACCTTTATATTTTAGTAGACAACATTTCATCTACAACCACATCAAAATACATTGACCTGAATTCCAACTTATCAGTATCATGGACAAAAAGTTTTCAACTCCTAGAGAAAAAGGATAAAATCTTATCTAACACAAAACTCACAAAGTGAATAAGTGAGAATATAGTAAAGATTAATTTTGGGTAATTGGACTCAATAATTCATATCCATTATCTTTTAATTTTCTTTGCATAATATTCATTCATTTTTTAGAGCTAAGTTTTTGCATCCCTAAGAACTTTTAAACCTCCTTTAATTTTATTATCACACACCTTCCTCCATTTCATTAAAGGAATTTTTTTATTATTTTTTCTACCAATTTTGGTATAACATACAAGGACATATAATTGGTTGGAATGAATTGATTTTTCTTGCCAATAATAGTCATCTACATTTCTTTAAACTTTAATTATAACTATATTCTATGATTCTATCTCCATTTTCTCCTAAAATAAGAGCATCCCTAGATATGTTGCTGGTAAATTTACCTCCTCCATTTGAAGTAACCTGCATATCCTTTGTTTGATTTTAGTTGGAGTGTTTAGGAAATAAATTTTGAATTTTATTTTACTAGATTTTTGCCTTGATGCTCTTTCGTATTCTTTTAATAAGTTATTCAAAACTCTGACCTCGTTTATTAGTGCCCTCCCAAAAGGGTTGTATCATCTACAAATTATTGATGAGTGATGTTGTCAAATGTTTAACTCCACATATTAGCCATCTTTATATATATTCTTCAAGTTCCTTCCCCGTGCCTCTACCATTATAACAAATAAATATGAGACTCCCCTTGGATTTAAATGATTTTGCTATAAATCTACTATGACTAAAATTGAATAAGTTTAAAATGTTTATATATATATATATATATATATATATTTACGAGGTTTGAATAAAAAAAAGAAAAAATAGTAATATGGAACAAAAATTTATTATAAAAATGTCACTAGAAATAAATAATTTATATATAAAAACCTCACATTAAAAAATAAAATGACCAACTACCTATACACATCTCCTTATTATTTAAACAGTAAATAAATATATTCATTTTTCAGCCTGTATGTAGATATTTTTCATGGAAACTTATGTTTATGATCTAGGACTAGGAAACAAATATTTTTTTTTAATTAAGAAAAACACATTATGCGACGAACAAGCTCTTACTATTTTGAACCTATCTGGATTGACAATATATTCACCTATTATATTTTAAAGAACATATGTGGTATTTTATTATATGTTTTAAAAAACATACTCTCCAATTATAAAGATCCAACATGAACCTATGCAATAAGGATCCTACGCTATTGTGGCTCTTTATATTTCATCTCCAAATATACGACAATTGTCACGAAAATTCATAAAAACAAGTAGAAAATAGCTTGTGCAAAGAAAATTATCCTAATAATCGGTTAGAAATTATTGCTGGTAAAGGTTAAAAATTATAGCTTAGACAAATAAAAATATCATAATAATCAATTCGTAGAAATTAGAGGATTAACTACCTCATAATAATCGATCTCTAAAAATTAGAGGATCAACGGCTCAAGTCTAGATTTTAAGTATTTGTGTAATAACCCTAAAAAAATATACTTCATTATATACCCAATTTGTCAAGGATGAGATACTACTAATGTATATGTGGATGCAAGGGACATATATTGTTACTGACAAGGATAATACAAAGGAAGGACGTCCCCTCAATGGTTAGAAGGATTATACAGTGTAAGCTAATTCAAGGGAAATGATGAGCGGTGTAGTATTCATCGATTGATAGGGATAAAGAACCCTATAGACAATCCATCCGCCAACGGTCCATATAGATGCATATCATGTAGTTGCATTTGTAGAAATGTTTAATGTTTTTTAAATTGTGAGCTTATGATGTTTGGTTGGCAATGAAAATGCTTAAATGCATGGGAGCCATAGTTTTAAATAATGAGATAATTGTGAAGTAATGATATGATGATTATTGTTCCAAGAATTGAAAGAGAATATAAGAAAAAGGGGCAAGTAAGATAATTTATATATATATATATATATATATATATATATATATATATATATATATATATATATATATATATATATATATATATATATATATATATATATATATATATATATATATATATATATATATATATATATATATATATATATATATATATCTTAATGTATGTTTTTGAGGAATTCATTTATTTTTAAAAAATAAATTTATATAACTATATATATAAATACAAATATATTAATGTATTAAAAATAAATAATATTTGTTTATTTTAAAATAAAGTAAACAAAATATTATAAACTATAATTTATTTAAATGTATAATAATAGAATAAATATTAAAGAGTTATTACTTTTCATTTATTTAATAAGGACAATTTGGAAAACAGTCGATGTTAGGAAACTATTATGAAACTTGGGTTTGATGATCATGGAAGGAATGTGGATTCCACATGGCATACTTTGGATTGAAGGAATTTTAAAACAAACATTAGTTGCAAATTGGAAAATAGGACCTATCTTCTAAATTGGAGAAAGGAGGATGGAGATGGCATAATAGTCATCATTATTTTGGAAAAGAGAGCAAGGAGCGAATAAGGAATAAGGGCTTTAGAATCAAGGAAAGAAACCATCGTTTATCAGTAAGTCTATTCGGTAAAATCTATATGATATATTAATGACATGGGATAATGTGAAAACAGATTGTTAATGCATTATATGTTTTCTTGTGTGCATGAATATAGACTAATAAATGCATTACAAACTGAATATGAATTGAAATATTTTCAGTGCATATGTGGGAAAGTTTGATATGTGTGAGATGTATATTGTTAAACATTTATGAGCTAAATTTGAATGGATATTTAATGAAACATGTGTTTGAAAGGGATTTCTGTGAACGTAACATATTTAATGGTTGAATGTGAACCAAAGACGAATAAAATTTCATTTTGAAGTTTGTAATATTTTACATGTTGTGCTGGGAAGCTTGTGATATTTCATATGTCATATTGGGAAGCTTGTGATATCCTGCATGCTATGTCAGAAGTGTAAATTTTGTATGCATGATAGACTTAGTTGCATGTCATGATAGAATGATTGCTCTAACCCTTGGGAAAACACTAGAAAATCATGTCATGAAATTGGAAAACTCTAGGGAACACAACCAGATTCTTTTGCTTGCTATTTATTTGATGATTTGTCTATGTTTCAAGGGTCAAGAACTGCATTTAAACTGGAAAATATTTATTACAATTTGCAGAATCTTGGGAATTTTATTCAATGGAATGATGAAATCTAGAATTTTAAAGGAACAAAGCAAATGTTGATATTTTATATTTGTATTTTGAATTATGTAAACTCAAAAGAATTGTATGGTATTACTTTGTGAATCTTTTGAAATAATAAATCCAGTTCAATTGTTTACCTTTAAAAAGAAGAGGAATAGACATGTGTTTAGGATAAATTTGTGTTTCATATATATACGTTGTCTTTAAATGATGTATCAATTTGATATGGAATTAAATTATTATTTTATGTTTTTAATTATAATATGATGGTCGTTTATTTCTTTATATTTTTAAATTCAGCATTTATTCGAATATTGTAAATACTAGTTGGATATGAATGATTACTTACCGAAAAAATAATTTTGGGTAAGCTATTCAAGAGTATTTGAGATTACATTTTGATATTTCTATAGTTTAAAACGTTTTATCATTCTGTAAATGTATTTTTTGATGAGGAAATCCCCATACGTAATTTATAATCTCACTTCATTATCAAATTTGAGGCCCAACAATTAGTGTACAGTAGAAATTGCCTCGTACATTCCTCAATTCAAGAAATAGGAATGTAGGAGAGATATCGTTTCAAACAAAAGGGTTTTCCAGTCCAAAATGGTGTTAGGTTTGCTTCATTAAGAAATGAGAGGAGGTGTCTTTCCTTTTCCTTCCTCCTCATTTAGTTCATATTAAAAATACAAAACTCTCATATTTACCTCTTGTTAAAAACTTGACAGACTATGGCTAATCTACACAAAATTCTAAGTGCATAATTCAGAAGAAGAAAACATATAGTCTGTCATATGCTTGGAATTTTTAATGCTTTCATGTTGAGTCTAAATACTGAATTTTCAGAGAATATGCCAATTATAGAGGATATCTAGGTCTTTCTCCCCTTATATCCAATAAATTTTGGGAATTAAGAAGTGATGACAAAAATATGCAACAAAATAAGACAGTTTGTAAAGTGTGATGAACCCTAAAATTGGAATATATCCTACACTCGAGTCTGAGAAGAGGATCTTGATAAATTGCTTCTCAAAGAAAAATTGAAATTGGACATTAAAGTGTAATCAATACCTTGAATGAGGTCCAACTTGCCAAATATTGTAATAAGAAAGCCAAACAACACATCAATTCAAGGAAATATCATGAGGGAAGTGCCAAACCTACAAGGAGAAGATCTTGTGGAACCCTAGGAAATAAAAAAGCGAATGCAATGCAAACGTATTCTCATAATTTGAAAAAGCAAGGACAATAAGACTAACAAGATAATGAGACACCAAGTAGGCCAAATGAAGAAGTCAAGGAAAGGATTTAAGAAGCTAAGAGAGAAATAAGTCTCAACCTCACCATATGGTGTCAATAATCAAATGGAAGGAGAAACTATTTCTCTATCACTTGTTGATGAGTAGGCTAGAAACCCTATTTCTAGGTTGAGTGAAAGATTCCCACTAGAGCATGCTAGTAAAAGTATCACAAGTTGTCACAGACACAACTATGTCTAAAGACCTATAGAAGCACTCATGTTCAGTGGTTGTCATAGATTTTTCTAAATAGATCCTCATAAAATACCCCTTCCAATAAAGAGAATGAAACAAACCACATGTGACAACTACTTTCCCATAGAGAATATGGTAAAGCATTCTTGTGAAGAAGAAAAACCTAAAAAAAAATCAGTTCAATACATATCACATTGGGAAAAGAAGGGAAAAAATCTGGATGAAAAGTTAATAATTTGCATAAAATCTTGATCAAAGAACAGAACTGATCTCACACCATCAATGGTAATCTTTCCAGTAGGAGCATAAAAATAAGAGAAATAAATGATGAAGTCACTATTCAAAAATAAAGTGTCCTATATTGCATTAGACCCTTCACAAATTTACCACTACTAGAAAATTTTTGCTAAGACGTTGCAAATATTTTTCATCAATCAAATCAGAGAACTCGTTGGTACCCATGAAAGACATTAAAGAACAAAAGAATTAGTTCATTACCCTTAGCTATTATTTTGAGCTTATAGACAACTCGAAAGGGAGATTGAGAAGTAATCATAGGTCAAATTCAACTTATTGTTGATCACTAATTAACCTATGGTTCACTTGGTAAGTTTGGCAGCATGCAACAACATCCACCAGAGTTACATCCTTACCAAGGCTATGTCCCAACTATTTCCAATGGTTTAGGTTGGGTGTAAGTCCTCCTTGGGTGAAAGTTACCTCTCAAGGATTGGCATCTATGAAATGAAGTACCGTTTAACACATATCCCTTTAAGGTGCTTTTTTTACAAACCTTGCTAACAAAACAAGCACATACACACACATTGATTATTACAATGTTCAATTTTGGCTTCCATAGTTTGTTCTACAACTTTGTTCCCTTCTATATAAAATCAAGATAGTGATCATTCTAGTGGGTGAAACACTACTTAATAATTTTCATAATTCAATAAGTAGTTGTCCCCTTGATTTTATTACTTGATTTCCTTAACATTGTCACCTATAAAATATTATGCTTGATTCAAGTTTATATGCAACATCAACCAATGGGCATAATAACCTTTTTAGTAAATAATACCCAAAGAAAACATTACCTGAAATTCAACCTAGTTGTCTTTACAACTTAGCTAAATTTCAAACTACAAGGTGAAGCATTGCAATGGTAGTTGTTTAGAAGTGGAATATTGAAAATAACCTAGATACCTAATATCCACAAACATCATTGCAAAATATTTATTAGTTAAATATGCACGATTTAATATAGGTTGAGATGTTTTAGGATGTATGTAAACATCCACATGCATGTGTGTGTGTGCACACACACATAAATGGGATGCATGCACACTTATGCAAGTGCAAAAAAGCAAACACAACATAAATTAAATATCTAGTGACTAAAATGCATGGCACTATAGAATTCAATCAAATTTTGTCCAGTTGATATTCAACTACATGTCTATGTCCTCTCATATGCTTGAGTTTTAGAAATAGTAACCATTTTTTATGTTGGAAATTGCATACCATAACCCTAGCCAATAGTAGAATGAGATAAATTTGAGCAAAGAAGGCATAATATAAGTGTAATTTAACTTATATATTTTGAATTTAAACTTAACAAGAACTATTTATCATGGTCCCAATGTATATTATTCATGTTAATATTTTATAGATTCTCCATAACAAGAGTAGACATATATGCAATAATTGTAATTTGTATGTCATATTTTCTACTATTGCTAGCAGCTATAACCATTACATAGGAACACTACATACAACAAGGATAGTTAATTGTATTTTACATTACATTATTCAAACTTTCATTTTCTATCCAATTTACTTGAATTGGATCTTTTGAATTATGGCCAAACCTGAAATCTAATTTAATGAATACATTTTCAATATGGTATTTCTTGAATGCTTTTTGAAAAAAAAATTGCTTTTAAAAAATGCCCATCAACTTTTATCTTATATTAAATCAATATTAGTCATACTGAAGTTTCAGTTCTATCATTATTATTTCTTTGGGAAAATAAAACATCTTTAAGTAGTATTAATACAATCACATGAATAGTAAATGAAAGAATATTGTGAACCAAAAAATCCGCTTTTCTATTAATAATAATTTTTTTCCTCCTACCAACTCGATTTTGTTACCCCGGGCAACAAACATGCGTGAGCTATGTAAAGATGCACTTTTTGGTTAAAATAGCATCTACACTACCTACAATAGATAATATAGCTATACTTAAAATTTAAAGCTCGCTATATTCAAATTCAACTTAGATCTCCCACTTCGTCCAGAATACTTACAATTGCTCCCAACTTGTATAGATCCTATAAGTATAACCTACTATTATTAACCTTCTGATACAAAGGACTCTTTTGCACACACATATCCCATATCCTAGGTAAATTGTATCAAACATTGTTAGATGTGATCAAAATATAACAAAAAAAATGTTAGCTACATTAATAGGGATAAAGGAAGATACAATGATATTGAAATTTAATTTGACTAGTCTTTGATAGGATCCAGACTGAGAAAGTTTCTACATAAAATCTAGTGAGCTACCACAAAATATTTAGTAACTGTTTCACCTTTTCACCCAAGCTAAATTTTCTTTAGGATTACAATGAAGGTTTCTAACAAGCTTCCCTTAACTTCAATCTGGCCAGGTGACATAGGAATTCAACATGATTAAGTTAGTACCCTAAACCAAATGGAAAAAAATATTCATCAAGAAAATTGTTAACAACATTACAAAACTAATTGCTAATTTTACAAACAGATAAGAATTCCCAACTTACATCTTGCATAGAACATTCAATGCAATCAATATAATATCTATGGATAATAACATCCAAGTAAAATCATGTTCGCATGTTGAACAAGTCCAATGTGATAACATAAAAATTTTCTAACCACTATTTGCAATCTATCATAGAGATGTTTTGCACATAGAGATAAATTAACCTAAGTTTATAATAAAGTTATTTTAACTTACATACAAAAGTATGTTGAAATTTGACTACATCTTGCAGTTCTTTTCACTTGATAAAGCATCTTGTAAATAAAATGTTTTTTGTTAACTATTCTATGAATCTTATTTAGGCTTGGCCAAAGTGAGCCATGCAATTATAATTTATCACTGTTCAATATCCCAAAAAAATCAAGAATCAAGAGATTCAACTTCATGTTGATTACAATATTTGGAGTCTCTCTTCTCATTCATGATAAATCAATAATACCCACACACGTTCAATATCGGAAAAAACTCAAGAATTAAGAGATTCAACTTCATGTTGATTACAATATTTGGAGTCTCCCTTCTCATTGATTATCACTCAATAATACCCACACGCACAAACTTAGTTTCATATAGATCCAAAGATTCAATCATGAAACAATCTCATCCATTTATCTATGGGTTATAGGTTTGTATAATATATAATTGGGGGTTTTAGTTCCCTACTTAGGTATTTATTCATTAAGTGAAACTTTGAGACCATGTGTTTTGTCGTGTTTAATTCACTTGCAATATCTTTATCCATAGTTCCATGGAAATTAAATTATGCTTATCTTAACTGCATATCACACTAAGTGTACCCTAAATTAACAAGCAGATGAAAAATGACCTTTATATTTTAGTAGACAACATTTCATCTACAACCACATCAAAATACATTGACCTGAATTCCAACTTATCAGTATCATGGACAAAAAGTTTTCAACTCCTAGAGAAAAAGGATAAAATCTTATCTAACACAAAACTCTCAAAGTGAATAAGTGAGAATATAGTAAAGATTAATTTTGGGTAATTGGACTCAATAATTCATGTCCATTCTCTTATAATTTTCTTTGCATAATATTCATTCATTTTTTAGAGCTAAGTTTTTGCATGCCTAAGAACTTTTAAACCTCCTTTAATTTTATTATCACACACCTTCCTCCATTTCATTAAAGGAATTTTTTATTATTTTTTCTACCAATTTTGGTATAATATACAAGGACATATAATTGGTTGGAATGAATTGATTTTTCTTACTAATAATAGTCATCTACCTTTCTTTAAACTTTACTTATAACTATATTCTACGATTCTATCTTCATTTTCTCCTAAAATAATAGCATCCCTAGATATGTTGCTTGTAAATTTACCTCCTCCATTTGAAGTAACTTGCATATCCTTTCTTTTATTTTAGTTGGAGTGTTTACGAAATAAATTTTGAATTTTATTTTACTAGATTTTTTCCTTGATGCTCTTTCGTATTCTTTTAATAAGTTATTAAAAAATCTATCCTCATTTATTTGTGCCCTCCCAAAAGGGTTGTATCATCTATAAATTATTGATGGGTGATGTTGTCAAATGTTTAACTCCACATATTACCCATATTTATATATATTCTTCAAGTTCCTTGCCCATGCCTCTACCATAATAACAAACAAATATGAGACTCCCCTTGGCTTTAAGTGATTTTGCTATTAATCTACTATGACTAAAATTGAATAAGTTTAAAATGTTTATCTATATATATATATATATATATATATATATATATATATATATATATATATATATATATATATATAAATAGTTACGAGGTTTGAATAAAAAAAGAAAAAATAGTAATATGGAACAAAAATTTATTATAAAAATATCATTAGAAATAAATAATTTATATATAAAAACCTCACATTAAAAAATAAAAAGATGAACTACCTATACACATTTCCTTAATATTTAAACAATAAATAAATATATTCATTTTTCAGCCTGTATGTAGATATTTTTCATGGAAACTTATGTTTATGATCTAGGACTAGGAAACAAATATTTTTTTTTAATTAAGAAAAACACATTATGTGATGAATAAGCTCTTACTATTTTGAACCTATCCGGATTGACAAGATATTAACCTATTATATTTTAAAGAACATATGTGGTATTTTATTATATGTTTTGAAAAATATACTCTCCAATTATAAAGATCCAACATGAACCTATGCAATAAGGATCCTACACTATTGTGGCTATTTATATTTCGTCTCCCAAGATATGACAACTGTCATGAAAATTCATAACAACAATTAGAAATAGCTTGTGCAAAGAAAATTATCCTAGTAATCGGTTAGAAATTATAGCTGGTAAAGGTTAAAAATTATAGCTTAGACAAATAAAAATATCATATTAATCAATTTTTAGAAATTATAGGATTAACTACCTCATAATAATCGATCTCTAAAAATTAGAGGATCCACGGCTCAAGTCTAGATTTTAAGTATCTGTGTAATAACCCTCCAAAAATATACTTTATATATACCCAATTTGTCAAGGATGAGATACTACTAATGTATATGTGGATGCAAGGGACATATATTGTTACTGACGAGGATAATAAAAAGGAAGGACGTCCCCTCAATGGTTAGAAGGATTATCCAGTGTAAGATAATTCAAGGGAAATGATGAGCGATGGAGTATTCATCGATTGATAGGGATAAAGAACCCTATAGACAATCCATCTGCCAACGGTCCATATAGATGCATATCATTTAGTTGCATTTGTAGGAATGTTTGATGTTTTTTAAATTGTGAGTTTATGATGTTTGGTTGGCAATAAAAATTCTTAAAAAATGGGAGCCATAGTTTTAAATAATGAGATAATTGTGAATTAATGATATGATGATTATTGTTCCAAAAATTGAAAGATATTATAAGAAAAAGAGGCAAGTAAGATTATTATATATATATATATATATATATATATATATATATATATATATATATATATATATATATATCTTGATGTATATTTTTGAGAAATTCATTTATTTAAAAAAAACAAATTTATATAATCTATATATAAATACAAATATATTGATGTATTAAAAATAAATAATTTTTTTTTTTTTTAAATAAAGTAAACAAAATATTATAAACAATAATGTATTATAATGTATAATAATAGAATAAATATTAAAGAGTTATTACTTTTCATTTATTTAATAGGGACAATTTGGAAAACACTCTATGTTAGGAAACTATTATGAAACTTGGGTTTGTTGATTGTGTAAGGAGTGTGGATTCCACATGGCATACTTTGAATTGAAGGAATTTTAAAACAAACATTAGTTGCAAGATGGAAAATAGGACCTATCTTCTAAATTGGAGAAAGAAGGATGGAGATGTCATAATGGTTAGCATTAGTTTGGAAAAGAGAGCAAGGAGCGAAGAAGGAAGAAGGGCTTTGGAAGTAAGGAAAGAAACCATCATTTATCAGTAAGTCTGTTTGGTAAAATCTATATGATAAATTAATGACATGGGATAATGTGAAAATGGATTGTTAATGCATTATATGTTTTGTTATGTGCGTGAATATAGACTAATAAATGCATTACAAACTGAATATGAATTGAAATATTTTCAGTGCATATGTGGGAAAGTTTGATATGTGTGATATGTAAATTGTTAAACATTGATGAGCTAAAGTTGAACGGATATTTAATGACACATTTTTTTGAAAGAGATTTTTGTGAAAGTAAAATATTTAACGGTTGAATGTGAACCAAAGACGAATAAAATTTCATTTTGAAGCTTCTAATATTTTACATGTTGTGTTGGGAAGCTTGTGATATTTCATATTTTATATTGGGAAGCTTGTGATATCCTGCATGCTATGTTGGGAGTGTAAATTTTGTATGCATGATAGACTTAGTTGCATGTCATGATAGAATGATTGCTCTAACCATTGGAAAAACACTAGAAAATCATGTCATGAAATTGAAGAACTCTAGGGAACACAACCAGATTCTTTTGCTTGCTATTTATTTGATGATTTATCTATGTTTCAGGCATCAATAACTACATTTAAAATGGAAAATATTTATTACAATTTGCAGATTCTTGGGAATTTTATTCAATGGAATGAAGAAATCTAGAATTATATAAGAATTTTATAGAATTTTATATTTGTATTTTGAATTATGTAAACTCAAAAGAATTGTATGGTAGTACTTTGTGAATATTTTGATATAATAAATCCATTTCAATTGTTTACCCTTAAAAAGAAGAGGAATAGACATGTGTTTAGGAGAAATTTGTGTTTCATATCTATATGTTGTCTTTAAGTGATGTATCAATTTGATATGGAATTAAATTATGATTTTATGTTTTTCATTATAATATGATGGTTGTCTATTTCTTTATATTTTTAAATTCAGAATTTATTCGAATATTGTAAAGATTAGTTGGGTATGGATGATTACTTACCAAAAAATTAATTTTGGGTAAGTTGTTCAAGAGTATTTGAGATTGCATGTTGAGATTTCTATAGTTTAAAATGTTTTATCATTCTGTAAATGTATAGGTTGATGAGAAAATTCCCATACGTAATTTATAATCTCACTTCATTATCAAATTTGAGGCCCAACAATTAGTGTATAGCAGAAATTGCCTCGTACATCCCTCAATTCAAGAAATAGGAATTTAGGAGAGATATCGTTTCAAAAAAAAGGGTTTTCCAGTCCAAACTGGTGTCAGGTTTGCTTCATTAAGAAATGAGAGGAGGTGTCTTTCTTTTTTATTCCTCCTCATTTAGTTCATATTACAAATACAAAACTCTCAGATTTAGCTCTTGTTAAAAACTTGACAGACTATGGCTAATGTACACAAAATTCTAAGTGCATAATTTAGAAGAAGAAAACATATAGTCTGTCATATGCTTGGAATTTTTATTGCTTTCATGTTGAGTCTAAATACTGAATTTTCACAGAATATGCCCATTATAGAGGATATCTAGGTCTTTCTCCCCTTATATCCAATAAATTTTTGGAATTAAGAAGTTATGATTGAAAATATGCAACAAAATAAGAAAATTTGTAAAGTTTTATGAACCCTAAAATTGGAATATCTCCTACACTCAATTATACTGAGAAGAGGATCTTGATAAATTGCTTCTCAAAGCAAAATCCAAATTGGACATTCAAGTGTAATCATTACCTTGAATTAGGTCCGACTTGGCAAATATTGTAATAAGAAAGCCAAACAACACATCAATTCAAGGAAATGTCTTGAAGGAAATGCCAAACCTACAAGGAGAAGATCTTGTGGACCCCTAGGAAATGAAAAGGCCAAGGCAATGCATAATCTCCTAGAAATGTATTCTCATAATTTGAAAAAGCAAGGACAATAAGACTAACAAGATAATGAGACACCAAGTAGGCCAAATGAAGAAGTCAAGGAAAGGATTGAAGAAGCCAAGAGAGAAATAAGTCTCAACCTCACCATATGGTGTCAACAATCAAATGGAATGAGAAACTATTTCTCTATCACCTGTTGATGAGTAGGCTAGAAACCTTATTTCTAGGTTGAGAGAAATATTCCCACTAGAGCATGCTAGTAAAAGTATCACAAGTTGTCATAGACACAACTGTGTCTAAAGACCTATAGAAGCACTCATGTTCAGTCGTTGTCACAGAATTTGCTAAAGAGATCATCATAAAATACCCATTCCACTAAGGAGAATGAAACAAACCACATGTGACAACTACTTTCCCATAAAGAATATGGGAAAGCATTCTTGTGAAGAAGAAAAACCTAAAAAAATAATGAGTTCAATACATATCACATTAGAAAAATAAGGGGAAAACTGGATGAAAAGTTAGTAATTTGCATAAAATCTTGATCAAAGAACAGATCTGATCTCACACCATCAATGGTAATCTTGCCAAGAGGAGCATAAAAACAAGAGAAATAAATGATAAAGTCACTAGTCAAAAATAAAGTGTCCTATATGGCACTAGACCCTTCACAAATTTACCACTACTAGAAAAATTTTGCTAAGACGTTGCAAATATTTTCGATCAATCAAATCATAGAACTTGTTGGTACCCATGAAATACATTAAAAAACAAAATAATTAGTTCATTACCCTTAGCTAATATTCTGAGCTTCTAGACAACTTGAAAGGTAGATTGAGAAGTAATCATAGGTCAAATTCAACTTATTGTTGATCACTAATTAACCTATGGTTCACTTGGTAAGTTTTGCAACATGCAACAACATCCACAAGAGTTACATCCTTACCAAGGCTATGCCCCAACTATTTCCAATGGTCTAGGTTGGGTGTAAGTCCTCCTTGGGTGAAATTTACCCATCAAGGATTGGCATCTATGAAATGAAGTACCTTTTAACACATATCCCTTTAAGGTGCTTGTTTTACAAACCTTCCTAACAAAACAAGCACATACACACACATTGATTATTACAATTTTCAATTTTGGCTTCCATAATTTTTTCTACAACTTTGTTCCCTTCTATATAAAATCAAGATAGTGATCATTCTAGTGGGTGAAACACTACTTAATAATTTTCATAATTCAATAAGTAGTTGTCCCCTTGATTTTATTGCTTGATTTCTTTAACATTGTCACCTATGAAATATTATGCTTGATTCAAGTTTATATGCAACATCAACCAATAGGCACAATAATTTTTTTAGTAAATAAGACCCAAAGAAAATATTACTTGAAATTCAACCTGGTTGTCTATACAATTTAGCTAAATTTCAAACTACAAGGTGAAGCATTGCAATGGTAATTATTCAGAAGTGGAATATTTAAAATAACCTAGATACCTAATATCCACAAACATCGTTGCAAAATATTTATTAGTTAAATATACCTAATTTAATATATGTTGACATGCTTTAGGATGTATGTAAACATCCACATGCATGTGTGTGTGCACACACACATAAATGGGACGCACGAACACTTATGCAAGTGAGAAAAATCAAACACAACATAATTGAAATACCTAGTGACTAAAATGCATGGAACTATAGAATTCAATCAATTTTTGTCTAGTTGATATTCAACTACTTTTCTATGTCCTCATATGCTTGAGTTTTAAAAATAGTAACCATTTTTTATGCTGAAAATTGCATACCATAACCCTAGCCAATACTAGAATGAGATAAAGTTGAGAAAAGAAGGCATAATATAAGTGTAATTTAACTTATATATTTTGAATTTAAACTAAACAAGAACTATTTATCATGGTCCCAATGTATATTATTCATGTTAATATTTTATAAATTCTCCATAACAATAGTAGACATATATATAGTAAATTATGCTTGATTCAAGTTTATATGTTAATATTTTATAAATTCTCCATAACAAGAGTAAACATATATAGTAAATTATGCTTGATTCAAGTTTATATGTTAATATTTTATAATTATTATTTGATTTCTTTAACATTGTCACCTATAAAATATTATGCTTGATTCAAGTTTATATGCAACATCAACCAATAGGCACAATAATTTTTTCGGTAAATAAGACCCAAAGAAAACATTACCTAAAATTCAACCTGGTTGTTTTTACAATTTAGCTATTCAACCTTACAAAACTAATTGCTAATTTTACAAACAAATAAGAATTCCTAACTTACATCTTGCATAGAACATTCAATGCAATAAACATAATATCTATGGATAATAACATCCAAGTAAAATCATGTTCACATGTTGAACAAGGCCAATGTGATAACCTAAAGATTTTCTAACCACTATTTTCAATCTATCATAGAGATGTTTTGCACATAGAGATAAATTAACCTAAGTTTATAATAAAATTATTTTAACTTACATACAAAAGCATGTTGAAATTTGACTACATCTTGCAATTATTTTCACTTGATAAAGCATCTTGTAAATAAAGTGTTTTTTGTTAACTATTCTACGAATCCTATTTAGGATTGGCCAAAGTAAGCCATGCCATTGTAATGTCTCACTGTTCAATATCCCAAAAAACTCAAGAATCAAGAGATTCAACTTCATGTTGATTACAATATTTGGAGTCTCTCTTCTCATTCATGATAAATCAATAATACCCACACACATTCAATATCGGAAAAAAATCAAGAATTAAGAGATTCAACTTCATGTTGATTACAATATTTGGAGTCTCCCTTCTCATTGATGATCACTCAATAATACCCACAAGCACAAACTTAGTTTCATATAGATCCAAAGATTCAATCATGAAATAATCTCACCCATTTCTTTATGGGTTATCGGTTTGTATAATATATAATTGGGGGTTTTAGTTCCCTCTTTAGGTATTTAATCATTAAGTGAAACTTTGAGACCACATGTTTGTCGAGTTTAATTCACTTGCAATATCTTTATCCATAGTTGCATGGAAATTAAATTATGCTTATCTTAACTGCATATCACAATAAGTGTACCCTAAATTAGCAAGCAGTGGGAAAATGACCTTTATATTTTAGTAGACAACATTTCATCTACAACCACATCAAAATACATTGACCTGAATTCCAACTTATCAGTATCATGGAAAAAAAAATTTCAACTCCTAGAGAAAAAGGATAAAATCTTATGGAACACAAAACTCACAAAGTGAATAAGTGAGAATATAGTAAAGATTAATTTTGGGTAATTGGCCTCAATAATTCATGTCCATTATCTTTTAATTTTCTTTGCATAATATTCATTCATTTTTTAGAGCTAAGTTTTTGCATCCCTAAGAAATTTTAAACCTCCTTTAATTTTATTATCACACACCTTCCTCCATTTCATTAAAGGCATTTCATTAAAAACTCTATCCTCGTTTATTTGTGCCCTCCCAAAAGGGTTGTATCATCTATAAATTATTGATGGGTGATGTTGTCAAATGTTTAACTCCACATATTACCCATATTTATATATATTCTTCAAGTTCCTTGCCCATGCCTCTACCATAATAACAAACAAATATGAGACTCCCCTTGGATTTAAATGATTTTGCTATAAAATGTTTATATAATATATATATATATATATATATATATATATATATATATATATATATATATATATATATATATATATATATATATATATATATATTTACGAGGTTTGAAGAAAAAAAGAAAAAATAGTAATATGGAACAAAAATTTATTATAAAAATGTCACTAGAAATAAATAATTTATATATAAAAACCTCACATTAAAAAATAAAAAGACCAACTACCTATACACATCTCCTTAATATTTAAACAATAAATAAATATATTCATTTTTCGGCCTATATGCAGATATTTTTCATGGAAAGTTATGTTTATGAGCCAGGACTACGGGGAAAAAAATATTTTTTTTTAATTAAGAAAAATACATTATGTGACGAATAAGCTCTTACAATTTTGAACCTATCCAGATTGACAAGATGTTCACCTATTATATTTTAAAGAACATTTTTGGCATTTTATTATATGTTTTCAAAAATATACTCTCCAATTATAAATATCCAACATGAACCTATGCAATAAGGATCCTACGCTATTGTGGCTCTTTATATTTCGTCTCCCAAGATACGACAACTGTCATGAAAATTCATAACAACAATTAGAAATAGCTTGTGCAAAGAAAATTATCCTAATAATCGGTTAGAAATTATAGCTGGTAAAGGTTAAAAATTATCGCTTAGACAAATAAAAATATCATAAAAATCAATTTGTATAAATTATAGGATTAACTACCTCATAATAATCGATCTCTAAAAATTAGAGTATCAATGGCTCAAGTCTAGCTTTTAAGTATTTGTGTAATAACCCTCCAAAAATATACTTTATTATATACCCAATTTTTCAAGGATGAGATACTACTAATGTATATGTGGATGCAAGGGACATATATTGTTACTGACGGGGATAATACAAAGGAAGGACGTCCCCTCAATGGTTAGAAGGATTATCCAGTGTAAGGTAATTCAAGGTAAATGATGAGCGGTGGAGTATTCATCGATTTATATGGATAAAGAACCCTATAGACAATCCATCCGCCAGCGGTCCATATAGATGCATATCATTTAGTTTCATTTGTAGGAATGTTTGATATTTTTTAAATTGTGAGCTTATGATGTTTGGTTGGCAATAAAAATGCTTAAATGCATGGGAGCCATAGTTTTAAATAATGAGATAATTGTGAATTAATGATATGATGATTATTGTTCAAAAAATTGAAAGAGAATATAAGAAAAAGAGGCAAGTAAGATTATTAATATATATATATATAGATATCTTGATGTATGTTTTTGAGGAATTCATTTATTTAAAAAAAAAAAATTATATAACTATATATATAAATACAAATATATTGATGTATTAAAAATAAATAATATTTGTTTATTTTAAAATAAAGTAAACAAAATATTATAAGCTATAATGTATTAAAATGTATAATAATAGAATAAATATTAACGAGTTATTACTTTTCATTTATTTAATAGGGACAATTTGGAAAACAGTCGATGTTAGGAAACTATTATGAAACTTGGGTTTGTCGATCGTGGAAGGAATTTGGATTCCACATGGAATACTTTGAATTGAAGGAATTTTAAAACAAACATTAGTTGCAAGCTGGAAAATAGGACCTATCTTCTAAATTGGAGAAAGGAGGATGGAGATGGCATAATGGTCAGCATTATTTTGGAAAAGAGAGCAAGGAGCGAAGAAGGAAGAAGGGCTTTGGAAGCAAGGAAAGAAACCATTGTTTATCAGTAAGTCTGTTTAGTAAAATCTATATGATAAATTAATGACATGGGATAATGTGAAAATGGATTGTTATGCATTATATGTTTTGTTCTGTGCATGAATATAGACTAATAAATGCATTACAAAATGAATATGAATTTAAATATTTTCAGTGCATATGTGGGAAAGTTTGATATGTGTGAGATGTAAATTGTTAAACATTCATCAGCTAAAGTTGAATGGATATTTAATGACACATGTGTTTGAAAGATATTTCTATGAAAGTAAAATATTTAATAGTTGAATGTGAACCAAAGACGAATAAAATTTCATTTTGAAGCTTCTAATATTTTACTTGTAGTGCTGGGAAGCTTGTGATATTTCATATGTTATATTGGGAAGATTGTGATATCCTGCATGCTATATTGGGAGTGTAAATTTTGTATGCATGATAGACTTAGTTGCATGTCATGATAGAATGATTGCTCTAACCCTTTGAAAAACACTAGAAAATCATGTCATGAAATTGAAGAACTCTAGGGAACACAACCAGATTCTTTTGCTTGCTATTTATTTGATGATTTATCTATGTTTTAGGCGTCAAGAACTGCATTTAAAATGGAAAATATTTATTACAATTTTCAGATTCTTGGGAATTTTATTCAATGGAATGAAGAAATCTAGAATTTTATAAGAATTTTATAGAATTTTATATCTGTATTTTGAATTATGTAAACTCAAAATAATTGTATGGTAGTACTTTGTGAATATTTTGATATAATAAATCCAATTCAATTGTTTACCCTTAAAAAGAAGAGGAATAGACATGTGTTTAGGAGAAATTTGTGTTTCATATCTATACGTTGTCTTTAAATGATGTATCAATTTGATATGGAATTAAATTATGATTTTATGTTTTTCATTATAATATGATGGTTGTCTATTTCTTTATATTTTTAAATTCAGCATTTATTCGAATATTGTAAATATTAGTTTGGTATGGATGATTACTTACCGAAAAAATAATTTTGGGTAAGTTGTTCAAGAGTATTTGAGATTGCATGTTGATATTTCTATAGTTTAAAATGTTTTATCATTCTATAAATGTATTGGTTGATGAGGAAATCCCCATACATAATTTATAATCTCACTTCATTATCAAATTTGAGGCCCAACAATTAGTGTACAGTATAAATTGCCTCGTACATTCCTCAATTCAAGAAATAGGAATTTAGGAGAGATATTGTTTCAAACAAAAGGGTTTTCCAGTCCAAACTAGTGTGGTATGGTTGTTCAAAGTATTAGCGAGGGTAAACTGAATAGTTTTGATTAATTACGATGACATGAGAAAACTATCCATCCGCATGGTGATATTTTGGATATGAAAATATAATATAATATAAGATATAATTATATTTGATTCTACTCTTTAAACCAAGTCTATGTTTTAGAGATAGGTGCATTGGAAATTGTAGGATTATTAATGTTGTTAAGTAATTAATGACAATATTATTTCCAAACCAAAGGATGGAAGAGTCGGAGTAAACCAAAAATAGAACTAGAATACTTAGAAGAATTGCTTAATATTATATTCTCCTGTGTATAAGTTGAAAGAGATATAAAGGAATGGTGACTAAATCGTAAGTTGTTTTCATATGTTAGTATGTTATTGGGATTACTTAAAATAAGAGTGCATGATGGTATAATAAATAGGTAATAGGTAATTTGGATTGAGGTTGCTTTATATGAAATGTCCGAGTGGTATTACTTTCCTTAGTTAAAATAGTGTGAATTAAAAATCCTTTAATTTTTTTAAATACTATATTAAAATTTAAATGTTAGAGTAATTACAATCTTACTTAAACTTATAAGAGTGTCCACTCTATATCATGGCTATTGTAGTAAAATTTTATAGTGTAAATATAGGAAGAGAAAGTGATTTATGAATGAATTTTAGAGTAGCACTTAGTCCAATAGATATTTAATAAAAAGGAATTAAATTAAAATTATTATAGTGAGTTTTAAGATTCTTTAGTTTCGATTATAATATTTTTATAATTCCTCTATCTTTTATTCTTTCTTAATGATAAGCATACAAGTAGCCATATGGAAAACTAGAAATATTATAATATATAGTAAAATTTATGAACGATTATGAAACTGTATTCGTTTGCAAACCTTTGTATAGTTAAACTTTTCTAAACATTCAAAGCTTAGTTAAACCTTTGTTTAAGATATTTCAAGATTGTGGGATAGACAATATTGACTCGCAACCTAAGGTTGTGGGTAGGACAACCTTATCATTATTTCAAGATTGTGGGATAGACAATATTGACTCGCAACCTAAGGTTGTGGGTAGGACAACCTTATCATTATTTCAAGGATGTGGGAAGTATAATCTTGTGATATGACTATTACTGGTGCTTGCGGGAGGGTAGTCATCATGATCTAGGGCTCTAACCATACTTCTAATGGGAAAGGTCAAAATGAGAGGTAATGAAGGGTTGTATGGGCATCCCTTCGAGTATGGGACATCGTTGTATGGGACATCGTATTGGTTAATCAACACAAAATATCGAGTAGTTTCTAGGGTATTGTAAACCCTAGACGATGCTCCAAGGAAGAAGGTTGATCATTTAGCTCAAGCATGTATGCGCTAGATCTTACATGATATAATTTCTTGAGTTCATGTTTAGACATGGGGAAATTATGCATCACACCTCTAGGTTTTATAGGCCCTAGAGAAAAAGAAACCCCTATCTGAAATTGGAATCTTGGGTGGCGAGTGAAGTTCAAAATAGGTAACTATACAGGATTTGGCCAATCTTGATCTCATGAGCATTTCAACTACAACAAAATGACACTCATGAATATGGTTCTAACATGCTCATACTAGAAAATAAATTACAAAATATTAAATAAAAGAAAAAATTTATGTTACTGTGACCTCTAAAAATTGGACAACCAAGTAGATAGACTTGGGTTGTTTGGACAACCAAGTGGGAAAAACTTGAGTTGTTACAATTTGCACCCATTGTTTTGATGCAGGAGCATCCGGAGGCAGTAGGACAATCTTGCATCTTTGTAATATTCTTCAGTTCTTTTAAGTTCTTTGTACTTTGATCTATTTAAAATTCAGTATTGGGGAAGGTTTGTAGAGCAAATTTTGGCTTGGAAGGTTGTGTATGGCAAGGGGAGAATGGGTCGCGAAATCGCGACCCGAAAAGTCTGCAGTTGGCCTAGCGAGTTTTCGTCGCGATATCGCGACCGTTTGTTAGAGCGGAGAAGAAGAGCTTCGAACGTCGCGATATCGCGACGTCGCGATATCGCGACGGTTTGGTAAGGCGTAAGGGAAGAGCTTCGAACGTCGCGATATCGCGACCGTTCTACTTTGCAAAGGTGGGGAGCCTCAGTTGTCGCGATATCGCGACGTCACGATATCGCGGCTCTTTTCGAAGTTTGGCAAGAGAGGAAGGTCCTGTCGCGATATCGCGGCCAGTAAACAGCCGACACGTGGCAAGCGAAAGGCATGGCAAGGTATCATTAAAGTGAAGGCGCAGAAAAGAAAGGAGGGGGAGAAGTATGAAGCAGCCGAAGGTAAACAAAGGGACAGCGTGGCGAGACCAACTCGACACGTGGACAGTGTGGGAGACACGTGCATCAACTGAGTTGCAACAAGGAAGAGACACGGCCAGATGGAAAGAAAACAAAGATATCAATCAAGGAAGGTGTAGGCCACGTATTTTACGGTATTATTTCTGGCAAACGCAGCATCTGCAGGAACGGAGTTATGGAGAAGACGTCAATACGAAGGACGGTCAGAACAAAGCGGCCGGTGCAGGGAAGCCATTAATGGGAGCTTCCTGGTAGATCGGGCAGATGGCCCATTTATGACCAAAAATTTGAAAACCCAGGAAGAGGGGGAAAATCCGAATTTGAAACTTTTGTTAGGCGGGCATTGAAGGCTGTGAGGATCGGGGCCTCGATAAAAACCCAAAAATCTGTAATAGGAGGGATGGTGAGTTCGGGATTTGGGAGGAGGAAGTGTGCTGAGAAAAACTGTAACAGAGACCATATTAATGAAATTTACTGCAATTTGTGAGACTGGTGTGTTTTGAATCTTGACCTCGCCATCAAGTGGTATCAGAGCGGGAGCTCCTGAGCGTGTAACAGATCGCCGGAGAGAGGCAGTTGCACCAGGATCTGTGGAAGAATTCTAAAAAAAAATAATATAGAGAAAATATCATGCCTCCACGAAGGAACCGTGGCGGAGCAGGAAATGTAGTGCCGGCCGAAGACTTTCGGGCCTTGCAAAGGCAAGTTCAAGCCCTACAAGCAGAGTTACGCAGAAGACGCGAACCCGGAGGGGATGAGGAAAGTGAAGACGAAGTTGAGGAAGAAGACCAGTTTGAGGAAGAAGAAGAAGCTGTGGATCCTGCTCAAGCCCGGTTGTATAGGGCCATCTCTCAGATTGGAAAACAGCCAAAAATGGAGGTATCTACCTACTCGGGAAATCTGAATCCAGAAGAAGTGATTGACTGGATAAATGATTTAGAGGAATATTTCGAGTATGAGGAGATTGAAGACCCTAACCGGGTCAGATTTGCTAAGACCAAGTTAAAGGGTCATGCCAGCATTTGGTGGAGGGGAATACAGTTGGAGAGAAACAGAAGAGGGAAAGAGAGAATAACAAGATGGGATAGAATGGTGGAGAAGCTTAAAAGACAGTTCATCCCGACAGATTACGAGTTGGATCTGCTAAGAAAAATGTAGAGCTTGAGACAGACAAACAAAACTGTCCAAGAGTACACTGAAGAATTTTACAAAATTTCTATTAGAACGGGGCATTTAGAGGCAAATAAAGAGAAAGTAGCCCGCTACATTAATGGGTTGAGGCTTGGTATCCAGGAAGAACTGAGCCTGGTTCGAGTAAACACCATTGAGGATGCTTATCAATTTGCCTTGAAGGTAGAAGAAAAGCTAAACAGGCGGTTTGAAGGCAAGCAAAGAGGAAGAGGCCGAGGTGGAAGGACTGGTGGGAGGACCAGTGGAGAAAAGTACAAGGATCCGAAGAAGGCTGGTGAAGCCGATAGTAACCGAGGACCAAAAAGAAGAAGATGTTTATCAGCCCCGAGATCGAAACGACTACCCAAGAGGACGGGGTGGATCTGGACGAGGGTTTGGAAGGGGAGTATTTCGTGGAACATGTTTCCACTGTGGTGAAGAAGGACACCGGGCATTTGAATGTCCACAACACCGAGAAAGAACAAACAAGAGGCCTGAGGGCCCAGCCAGAGCTGCTGTGGCAGAGGAGGATGCTGAATCTGAGCATTCCGAAGAAGCGGAGAGAGGAGAAACAATGGTTGTAAGAAGAGTCCTGTTGAACGAGGAGAAGGACACAGACCAGAGGAAAAGTTTATTCCGCACTAGATGTAAATGTGCGGGCAAGGTTTGCAATATCATTATTGATAATGGTAGCACGGATAACCTGGTTTCGAGGAAATGGTTACAAAGTTACAGTTAGAAAGGAAGAAACACCCACACCCATACCGGGTCGCATGGTTACAAAAGGACCACAGAGCTTTGGTCAATGAGCAGTGTTCTGTTAAATTTAACATTGGGAATTATTGTGATGAGGTCCTGTGTGACATCTTACCCATGGATGTTTGCCACATGTTGCTGGGGAGACCCTGGCAGTTTGACCGGAGTGCAGTACATGATGGCCGTGCCAACACCTACTCATTGACAAAGAATGGTGTACGCCATAAACTAAAGCCCTTGAAGGATGCAGATGAAAAGGTATGTAATATTTCCAGAGTCTGTTTAGTTGAGGGGAGAGAGTTTCTGAACGGGTTAAAGCATGAACATTTATGTTATGCAATAATCCCTAGAGTTAGGGGGAAGGAATGCCGGGATACCCCAACAGAAGTTCTAAATCTGCTGGAGGAATTTCCAGACATTGTGTCTGACAATGTGCCTGAGGGCTTACCCCCTGTGAGAAAAATTAGCCATCATATAGATTTAGTACCAGGATCAAGCCTGCCAAATAAAGCTGCACACAGGATGACACCTGTAGAGACTGAGGAGTTAAATAGACAGGTCCAAGAATTATTAGAAAAGGGATTGATTCGGGAAAGTTTGAGTCCATGCATAGTACCTGCAGTGCTGGCGCCAAAGAAGGATGGAGAATGGAGGATGTGTACGGATTCACGGGCCATCAACAAAATTACTATTAAGTACAGATTCCCGTTACCAAGAATGGATGATATCATGGACTGTTTAAGTGGAGCTGAGTACTTCACAAAGATTGACCTAAAAAGTGGTTATCATCAGATCCGTATCCGAGAGGGGGATGAATGGAAGACAGCCTTCAAGACAAGAGAAGGCCTGTTTGAGTGGTTGGTCATGCCCTTTGGACTGTCCAATGCACCAAGTACCTTCATGCGGCTGATGAATGAAGTACTGAAAGAATTTCTGGGAAAGTTTGTTATTGTTTATTTAGATGATATATTGATATTTAGCCGGACCCTGGAGGAACACCTGATGCATATCAGGAGAGTCTTTGAAAAACTGCGAGAAGAACAGTTATTAATAAATTTGAAAAAGTGTAATTTTGTCAAGAAGGAATTGGTATACTTGGGGTTTGTAATCTCAGCAGAAGGTCTGAAGATGGACCCCGAAAAGGTGAGAGCTATCATTGAATGGCCTACTCCAAGAAGCACAACAGAAGTGAGGTCATTCCATGGTCCAGCCAATTTTTATAGGAAGTTCATAAAGAACTTCAGCAGTATTTGTGCACCTCTCACAGAGACAATGAGGGGAGATAAAAAGGAGTTCAAATGGACATCAGGAGCTGAAAGGAGCTTTGATACATTAAAAAGAAAAGTTATCGAGCAGCCTATTTTGGCACTTCCAGACTTCAACAAGGTATTTCAGGTGGATCGTGATGCCAGTGGCAGTGCAATAGGGGTTGTATCTTGAGTCAAGGAGGAAAGCCAGTTGCTTATTTCAGTGAGAAGTTAAATGATGCACGGAAAAAGTATTCGATCTATGATCAAGAATTTTATGCTATAGTTCAGGCCCTAAAAAGGTGGAGACATTATTTATTACCAAAGGAGTTTGTCACTGTTCATCGACCATCGGGCTTTGCAATACATTAACGATCAGACAAAACTGAACCAAAGGCACATGAAATGGGTGGAGTTCCTCCAAAGTTATACCTTTGTGCTGAAACACGAAGTGGGAAGTCAAACAGAGTTGCAGATGCCTTAAGCAGAAGGCAGACTCTGCTGACTAGATTGACAGTAGAAGTAATGGGATTTGAAGAACTGAAGGGTCTGTACTCTGCAGATCCGGATTTTGTAGAAGCCTGGAAGGCTTGCTCGAGACCTATTACTATGGATAGAACAAAATGGTTGGATTTCTTAATCCAAGACGGAATGTTGTTCAAGGGTAGTAAGTTGTGCATTCCCAGAAGTTCTATGCGGGAGAATTTAATCAAAGAAAAGCACAACGGAGGATTGGCTGGGCATTTTGGTCGGGATAAGACCATTGCCTTGGTTGAGGAAAATTACTACTGGCCACAACTTCAGCAAGATGTGCGGAAGTTTGTGCAAGGTTGCAGAATATGCCAGATGGCAAAGGGTGTAAAACAAAATACCGGGCTGTACCAGCCATTACCTGTGCTCGAGAGACCATGGGAGGACATAAGCATGGATTTTGTTCTTGGATTGCCGAGAACACAGAGAGGAAATGACTCAATATTTGTGGTGGTGGACCGGTTCTCCAAAATGGCACATTTTATTCCCTGCCAAAAGACAAGTGATGCAGTTCACATTGCTGGGTTGTTCTTCAAGGAAGTGGTACGACTTCACGGTCTACCAAGGAGCATAGTTTCAGACAGAGATACAAAGTTTGTTGGGTATTTCTGGAGAACTCTATGGAAGAAATTGAAGACAGACTTGAAATTCAGTTCAGCATACCATCCACAGACAGATGGGCAAACAGAGGTGGTCAATAGAAGCCTGGGCAATTTACTGAGATGTTTGATAGTGGATCAACCCAAGGGATGGGATTTGGTCTTACCACAAGCAGAGTTTGCATATAACAATTCAGTTAATAAAAGCACAAATAAATCTCCATTCCGAGATAGTATATGGAAACGGCCCGAGGAATGTGTCTGAACTAAGAAAGTTGGACAGAAGAGAAAAATGTAGTGCCGAGGCAGAGGAATTTGCAGAGCATATGAAAAGTCTGCATGAGGAAGTAAGAAGACAAATTACCAAAAGGAACAGTCAATATAAGACAAGGGCAGACCAGAAGCGGCGGTTCAAGGAATTCAAGATTGGGGATGAGGTTATGGTGCATCTCAGGAAGGAGAGATTTCCTGCCAAGACTTACAATAAATTGAAGATGAAAAAGTTTGGGCCATGCAAGATACTGGGAAAGCGGGAGTCAGGAAATGCATACGAAGTAGAATTGCCGAGTTGGCTCGATATTTCACCAATTTTTAATATTTCAGATTTAGTGGAATATCATAAGGGAGAAGGTACAGAGGTGCAAGGTTCAGAATTATGGCAATTTCCAGCATCTGCTCCAAGCACAGATAAGGCCGAAGAAGTATTAGATACCCGTGAAGGCAGAAAAACCAGGAATAAACAGTATACTGAGTATTTGATCAAGTGGAAGGGCAGGCCTGTTGAAGATGCAACTTGGGTGTCTAAGACGGAGGTTGACCGCCTGGGTCTTCCTCTAACAACCTAAAAGTGAGGATCACTTTTCTTTATTTACCCCGGGTGTCTGATGCAGGAGCATCCGGAGGCAGTAGGACAATCTTGCATCTTTGTAATATTCTTCAGTTCTTTTAAGTTCTTTGTACTTTGATCTATTTAAAATTCAGTATTGGGGAAGGTTTGTAGAGCAAATTTTGGCTTGGAAGGTTGTGTATGGCAAGGGGAGAATGGGTCGCGAAATCGTGACCCGAAAAGTCTGCAGTTGGCCTAGCGAGTTTTCGTCGCGATATCGCGACCGTTTGTTAGAGCGGAGAAGAAGAGCTTCGAACGTCGCGATATCGCGACGGTTTGGTAAGGCGTAAGGGAAAAGCTTCGAACGTCGTGATATCGCGACGTCGCGATATCGTGACCGTTCTACTTTGCAAAGGTGGGGAGCCTCATTGCGATATCGCGGCTCCCTCTTTTCAAAGTTTGGCAAGAGAGGAAGGTCCTGTCGCGATATCGCGACGAAACCGACACGTGGCAAGCGAAAGGCATGGCAAGGTATCATTAAAGTGAAGGCACAGAAAAGAAAGGAGGGGGAGAAGTATGAAGCAGCCGAAGGTAAACAAAGGGACAGCGTGGCGAGACCAACTCGACACGTGGACAGTGTGGGAGACACGTGCATCAACTGAGTTGCAACAAGGAAGAGACACGGCCAGATGGAAAGAAAACAAAGATATCAATCAAGGAAGGTGTAGGCCACGTATTTTACGGTATTATTTCTGGCAAACGCAGCATCTGCAGGAACGGAGTTATGGAGAAGACGTCAGTACGAAGGACGGTCAGAACAAAGCGGCCGGTGCAGGGAAGCCATTAATGGGAGCTTCCTGGTAGATCGGGCAGATGGCCCATTTATGACCAAAAATTTGAAAACCCAGGAAGAGGGGGAAAATCCGAATTTGAAACTTTTGTTAGGCGGGCATTGAAGGCTGTGAGGATCGGGGCCTCGATAAAAACCCGAAAATCTGTAATAGGAGGGATGGTGAGTTCGGGATTTGGGAGGAGGAAGTGTGCTGAGAAAAACTGTAACAGAGACCATATTAATGAAATTTACTGCAATTTGTGAGACTGGTGTGTTTTGAATCTTGACCTCGCCATCAATTCCAAGTCTCATCTTGGTTGGGGATTGTTACAAATTATACTTAATAAAAAATATAAAAAACATAATGTTAAAAATATATTTTTTTTTGAAGGAAAAGAAAAGTTGTTTATATATATAATTTTTTCTTAAAGAAGGAAAAATTTTGTTTATAGAGAAAAGGTATTCATAGATAGAAAGATAATTTAAACTAAAAAATAAAAGATAATAATTAAAAAATCAGAGGATCAGATATAGAAAAGTATGTTTATTATTAGTATGAAGGATGTTTATTTATTTTAAGTTTTTGGGTTGAATTCAGCAGAATTCAATTGGATTTAATCAAGCAATTGCATAAATAAAATCTTGAGTATTGCAACAGCAATTTGTAAAGTAATTTGTGGTTTATCTTTTTTGGTAGGTATTTATATCTTTTTCAATTTTGCGTTTGTTTTGCATAATATTTTACTTTCTAACCAAACTAATAGTTGGTATCATAGATAGGTTTATCTATGAGAAGAATACATAGGAGGCTGTTGTAAGGAGAGTCACAACAGAGGCAAAAGAAATAGCAACAACAATTTAATATGGCTACTAGTAAGAAGACAAAGAAGTTTTGTGAAATAAGTATATATAGAGGATAAAACATTTTATTGTAGTCATTATGGATAATAAAGACATGTGACAAATAAGTGTTGGGATTTGCATCAATGTGAGATTTGTGGTGGAAATAATCACCCTAAGAAAATTGTTGGTACAAAGATAAAATTACCAAAAAAATACATGTTGATTATGATTGGATCAATGTGATGTAATGGGATAAAGTGAAAAAATGTTGAGTTATTTTTTTAAGATAATGTTTTATTCTCAAAATAAACGAAGTAGAAGACAAAAAAAATGGCATTGTGAAGAGAGGAAGGCTAAAATGACAATAGCTACTCAATTGCTATATCAAAGAATCTAATCTTGTGGTAAAATAAAAAATGATCTAAACTTTTACAAAACCAATGACCAACTTGCTCATGTGTTTACTAAAGCATTATAAAAAAAATAAAAAATTATAAGGATGAGAGATATCTTGGGAGTTACTTTATTAAACATTAAGTGGAAGTGTTAAAAATAATACTTAATGAAAAATAGAAAAAGCATGATGCTAAAAATAGAATTTTTCTTGAGGAAGAAAAGTTGTTTATATATATAAATATTTTTCTTAAAGAAAACAAAAAGTTGTTTATAGATAGAAAGGATTATCTTAAACAAGAAGGAAAAATATCTAGAGATAAAAAGACAACTTAAAATTAAAAATAAGAGATAATATGAAAAAAAAATTACACAACTTAAAATAAAAAAGAAGAGATAATAATTGAAAAAAATTAGGATACCAGATATAGAATTTTTTTTTTATTATTAGTACAAAGTATGTCTATTTATTATACTAGGTGTAAAACATCCCTTTTAATTAAGTTTTGTAGTTGAATTCAACAGAATTTAGTTAAATGTAATCAAGCTATTGGAAAAATAAAAGTTTGAATATTACAACAATTTATTAAGTAAATTATGGTTTATCTTCTTTGATATGTGTTTATATATTTTTCATTTTGTTTTGATCCACAAACCAATAGTGATTACAACAAAAACACTCCTAATCTCAACATTGTTTTTACCTCACCCTGATAATAATCACTGCTATGTTTTGGATCCATGGCATCCATGACCCTCTCATCGACAAGCAAATTTGGTACCCAATCCACCAATATTGTGTGGCCATCACCAATTGTCCTTTCGCATGCAACATTTGACATCAAAGTTGAACATCTTCATGGGGAAGTGGACTTTCTTGTATATATCAGCTATGACACAATACACCTTAGTGTTCCCACCACATGAATCATCTGCAAGTTAATTATCTTCTCAAACAAAGATTAATAAATAAATCAATTAATAGTTGAATACATAAAATATATATATAGACTTTTTTTAAGTTATTTTCTTATTCTTTGAAAAAAATACTTTTCTAATTACTTTACAAGAAGTTACTAAATCTAAACAATATTTCATATAATATTTTAATATAATATTAAACTATAATATAAATTAGTGATTAGATTCACTACAGTTAAAATTATAATGACATAAAAGACTTTCAAGGACACTACAATTTAGAGGTATTATCATGTTCAACTTGTGAAAATTTTAGACTTGCACCATTCAAAGTCATACAAAGTAGGTTCACCAACATGTGGTTATGGAAAGAACAAAAAATGGGTAGCCATACACCTACAAGGCATCACTTGATGATAATTCCTACACCTTTAATATAGTTTGTATTAAAATAAAAGGTTATGAATTATGAGTGAATGAGGTATTATAGTTTGTATTGAAATGAAAGGTTATGGATTTTGACTAAAATTGATAGTATAGCTTATATTTAAATGAAAGGTTATGAATTATGATTAAATGACCTAATATAGTTTTTATTGAAATGAAAGGTTATAGATTATGATTAAATGAGGTATTATAATTTGTATTGAAATGAAAGATTATAGATTATGCTTAAATGAGGTAATATAGTTTACATTGAAATGAAAGGTTATCGATTATGATTAAATGAGGTATTGTATTTTGTATTGAAATCAAAGTTATGGATTATGCTTAAATGAGGTAATATAGTTTATATTGAAATGAAAGGTTATGGATTATGATTAAATGAGATATTGTAGTTTGTATTGAAATGAAAGGTTATGGATTATGCTAAATGAGATAGTATAGTTTATTTTGAAATGAAATGTTATGGATTATGTTTAAGTGAGGTAGTATAGTTTGTATTGAAAGAGGGGTTATGGATTATGATTAAATGAGGTAATATAGTTTGTATTGAAATTAAGGTTATGTATTATGATCAAATAAGGTAATATAGTGTGTATTGAAATGAAAGGTTGTGAATTATGCTTAATGAAATAGTATAGTTTATACTGAAATGAATGGTTACAAATTATGTTTAAATTATATAGTATAATTTGTATTGAAATGAAAGGTTATGGATTATGCTTAATGAAATAGTATGTTTTATATTAAAGTGAAAGGTTATGGATTATGCTTAATGAAATAGAATAGTTTATATTAAAATGAAAGGTTACGGATTATTCTTAAATGAGATAGTATAGTTTGTATTGAAATGAAAGGTTATGGATTATGATTAAACGAGATAGTATAGTTTATATTGAAATGCAAGGTTATAGATTATGCTTAATGAAATATTATAGTTTATATTGGAATAAAAGGTTATGGATTATCCTTAATGAAATAACATAGTTGATTACTTGTCTGAATTAGGATAAGTACTTAACTGATTAGGAATATGGACTCCTAGTTAGTTAAGGAAATATGACTAGGATAAGTACTTAACTGATTGGGAGTATGAGTTCCTAGATAGTTAAAGAAATATGATTTGATAAGTAATTAATGGAATAGGATTGTGGTCTCTTAGTTGGTTAAGGAAACAGGGTTTGATATGTGGTTGTTTGGGTAAGAGTGTGGGCTATTAGTTGAAGCAATGAATGATTATTGTGTAAAAAATAGTGCTAATGATATGGATACATTAGACCTTTAGGTTTACTCCTCTAGTAGATTAAGATGAAGGAGCTACTCCTAGAGAAATGAATGTAGAATTCATTATGATATTCCTTGATTATGTATGTTATGTGTATTAAAGATCAGTTCATAATGGACACTTGAGAATTATGAGGTTCTCATGCATTTTTTGGCATATGTTTGGGGAAAATAAATTATGGAATTCCTTTGTATTGAGATAAATAAACTTATGAAAGACACCTCAACATCATACGGTAAAAGAAGGTAAAAATCTTGTAGAGGAAGGTAAGATTACTACCCTTACTAATTTTTTTAGCCTTGGTATCAATGAAGATCATCACTTGGAATATTAGAAGACTCAAAGGGAATCTTTCAAAACAAAATCAAATTAGAAGAATGATTCAGAAAAAAACCATCCACATATTTTTTTCCTTTAGAAAACAAATATTTCAATAGAGGAAATGGATTCAATTGCTAGTAAAATTTGGCTAGCTAGAAAAGTTGCTTCCCTTAGTTCCTAGAGGACTTTTGGTGGTATTTGTTGCCTTTGGGAACCAAAATAGGTTGTTATTCACCATATGATTGGAATATAAGGTATTTTGGCTATAGTTATTCAATGTAGACATTCTAAGAAAATTATGCTTTGCATAACTATTTATGATTTGACTACTTTGGAGGGAAAGAGAATATAGTCGAAGGATATAACTTATATTATCTCTAATTTTATTGAATCTTGGATCTTGATCAAAGGATATTTCAATACAATCCTATATTTGGATGAGAAAATGGTGGAAAAAATAAATTTGTACAAAACCATTGACCTCATGAGTGATTATATTGCAAACCTTCATCTTGTGGATATCCAGCATGACTTGGTCTAATATAAAGCAAGGCTTAGCTTGTATTATGGAGAGATTGGATAGGTTTTTACTCTCTAACAATTTCTTAATCCATGGTTACATTACTAAGGTGAAGACTTTTAACAATGTTGGTTTGCATCATTGGCCAGTCATGGTGGAAATTTGGAAAACCAATATGAGTTTATCACCTTTTCAATTTCTTTTAATGTGGCTTAGAGATATTTTCTTTACACCTCGAGTGCAACAATAGTGGAAGGAAGGTAAAACAAGGTATGGGACTAAGAATTTTTGTTTTACCAAAAGGTTGCAATACATTCAATCCAAAATCAAGATTTGGGATTGGAAAAAGTTTGGAGATGTCCAAAAAAAACCTGAAGTTATTACCTAGCTTGAAAATTTGAATAAGAAAATTTGTTTATATGATATCACAAAGAGTAGAAGTATAGATGAAATTACTCACTGCTCAGTTAGAGGAATGTAAAAAAAGAGAAGAGTTCTTATGGAAGAAAAATATAGGATCCAATGGCTCAAAGAAGGAAATCAAAATATAGATTTCTTCCACAAATATCTTCTAGCTCGAAGATATCACAACTTTATTTCTTCCCTAAAATATAATTTTGGAGATGGTGTCTACAATTGGGATGGAATGAACTCTGTTGTTGTCAATTAATTTTCCAATCTATTTTTTGTTGCACCTCTTGACTCAAATTCTCAATAGAATATTATTCAAGCCATCCCTACTCTTATCAATTCTAAGGAGAACTCTATCTTGACTACTCTAGTTACTATCAATGATCTTCAACTGGTGGTTTTTAAAATTCAAAAAGGAAAAACTCCAAGTCTATCAAGATTTTTAGGATATAGTTCATGATGATTTGTAAGAGGTGGTGGATGAATCCAGGAAATCCAAAGAAATTTTGAAGGTTATCATTAAAAATTATATAGCTCTTGTCCCAAAATCTCAAGAGTTAGATCATATCTCAACTTTTTGTCCTATAACTTTATGTAATGTTATTAAAATCATTACAAAAATCATGGTGGAAATGTTGAAGCCTCTTTTGCATGAGATTATTTCCCATAAACAAGGTGTTTATGTGGAAGGGCGTCAAATAGTGGATGAGATAGTTCTTCCTCAAAAATCCATCCATTCCATGGAAATGCAAAAATTTCCATCTATGTTCATTCATTTAGACTTATCTAAAGCTTATGATAGAGTGGATTGGCACTTTCTTGTCAAAGTTTTAAGGTAATTTGGATTCTCTTAGGATTGGATGGACTAGATTATGGGGTGTATCTCTTCGATGTCCTAATTTTTTCTTATCAATGGCAGGACTTCTCAAATATTCCCTTCTTCTAGAGGTATTTGGCAAGGTGACCCCCTCTCTCCTTATTTATTCATCATTTTTGCTGAATTCTTAGGAAAGACTATAACCAAAAATAGAGAATATTGAACCCTTGAGGGAGTTACCATTGCTTGTGGAGTTGGGCCTATTTCTCATCTTCAATTTTTTGATGACTCTACAATGTTAGGTAAAGATACAATTAAGGAAGCTTCTAAAATTAAGAAAATCAATTGTCTTTTCTAATGCTACCATGAATGAAGATAATTCTAAAGTCGTTTTCTTTCACTCCTCTCCCATATAGGAATCCATGGTCTTGGATAAATTAATATATAATAAGACCTCCCTTCCAATCACTTATTTAAGCATTTATCTCAATATTTAAAGATAAAAAAATACTAGAATTGGTTTTTCGGTAGAGTTAAGAAGAAGATTGGAAAGTGGACCTATAGGTGGATTTCATTTAGGGGTAGAATTACCTTGGTAAAACTAGTCCTTCAAGCTATACCTATTTATGTTTCTGCTATGTTGAATATACTAAAGGTTTTTCTTCAAGAATTATATCAAATAAATCATCGGTTCCTCTAGAGTCGTACTAAGGAGAAAAGAAAATGGGTCTTGGTGAAATGGAATACTTTATGTCCTCCCAAGAAAGAAGGGGGATTAGGTTTTTGCTATTCTATTAAAAATAATAAGGCTTTAGTTGTTAAACTATATTGAAGGATTTTGCATAATCCCAATGCTCTTTGGACTAAGAATATCCATGCTAAATATGTTGAGAACAAAAATCTTGATGACTTTGTTCACCATCAATTACCTACCAAAGGTTCTATCATTTTAGTGATTCTTAACACTGGTGAGGATTTTATTAAGCAAAACTTATTTTGGAATATAAATAATGGTCAATAGGTAAATTTTTGGATAGATTCTTAGGATGGTCACTAGTCTTTGATAATTCAATTTCTTGACTGGGGACCTTGGATGGACGAGATTCATCGAGCTAACTAGATAAAGGTTACTAATTACTATCGGTACTATACTGATAATTTAGATATTGGTATATATTAGATCTCTATTGAGTACTGGCTTATTCAAATACCAAAAATGTAAATAAAAGATATCCAAAGCATCCTTCATATGATATCTCTCTCTTGGTCCCATGATAAAGACTATTTTGGATGGAACAACACTACTAAGGGTGAGTATTCAGATGCTCAAGTGAAGAACACAAGCTTATACTGAGAGGAGGTTGAATAGTATAAGATCAACTTTTAGTTTTCTTTCAAATGCTAACAACAATAATATCGATGCAATAAAATAAACAATGCATAAATTCTCACACACATGAGAGACATAGATTTAATGTGGTTCACCCAATGTGGGCTACATCCACGAAGAAAATTTTTCTTCTAAATTTTCTCAATAAATATCTTGGGAATCAATTCCCTATTACAATGTTTATGGACCTCTTGTCCTAAGGAGATCTCAATCCCCAATGCTCTGATTTATGGATCTCTCTCCACATGAGAAATCTATCCCCTCTACTATGGTTTGTGGTTCTCTCTACATAGGAGAACTGTATCCCCTTTGCTCTTTTTTATGGATATCTCTCCATAGGAGAACTTTATCCCTTTTTCTTTGGTTTCTCAAAATAATACTTCAAAATAACTCTCTTAGTTTCTCAAAATAACACATCAAATCATGAACCAAGCCCTTCAATATTACAAATAATAAAATCACTTTATACACCTTTTATCTCCTACTTAAATATTTCAACAATACACCCAACAATTAATTTACCACTAATTTCCTTAAAACTCCACAAAATAATACTTCAAAATTAATTGCAATTTGCCCTTTTTATTTTCTTCCAAAACAATGTCAAAAATAAATTTTGTATTTCCCTTACCACTCCCCTTTTATTTTATTCTAACAATAATGGCATAAATAAAATATTTATTTCCCTTTTGACTCCCCAAGTCCAATAGCTCACAATAATCAAACAACCTTAAGCCCTTAATATTTCAACCTTAGCACCAATAAATAAAAAATTATTTATGCTTACCATAATTGTTGTGGGTGGGAATCGACCATGAAATCTCTTGTTTTCTAGTGCAATAGCACCACTTGGGTTGTTGCTAGGCCAACCACCCACATGAGAACTCAAATACACGATATGCAATTTAACCTTTCTATCAAATCCATTAAGTCAACAAAATGCAAAAGACGTTATCGTTGAGTTTCGAACTCATGACCTATTGCTTGTCCTACACCTTAGCATTGCCCACTCTACTACTAGGCTAGTCGCCTAGTTAGGGATAAAGCCCCATGATCCTCTCTTTATTCAACCATGAAAACTCCTTTTTTTTAAATCAAAATTTCATCTTTTCTTTTCTCTAATTTGCGCACATAGGAAATTGAATACACTTAGCAATTCAAACACACACCATAGCAATTCAAAAAATATATGACCTTAGTGCATAATTTAATCCATATTAATATGGATTTCTCCTTCTTTCCTTTGATGTCGGTGCTTTAGGTTTTATTTAAAACCTTTGAAAATGTTTGGCACCAAAACCCATCTTGGGTTTAAAATTATAATATAAAGTATTATAATAATTTTTATTATTAAACCTTTGGCTTCAACCTTTTGTCCTTAATATTATAATATTAAAATATTATAATATTATTTCCTTTTAAGCTTAGTCACTTTATTTTTGCATGGTATTTAAACTAGGGTATTCAACCATTTAACCAAACACTAAGAGCTTTGTCCTAAACCTCTTTGGCTTATAGTATTTAAAATAAATATTATAACATTTTTCTTGCATTGGGATAAACTTTACCTTGCATATTAAACCAACTTATAAACCTTATATTTTTTCCATGCCAAAATATCTTTGACATAAATGACAACCAATGTCATCAACCTATGACACCAATACTTTGACATAAAGACAACAATATACTCAAAATTTCTAACAATCTCCCCCTTTGTCATTGATGGCAACCCTTTCTAAAAAAATATTTTTCTACCACTGGATTCCAAATCTGCTCCCACTGAGAATCTGCTCCCCCTAACTGAATGCTCTCCCCCTTATTTTATTATCTCCCCCTTTGATATAAATGGAAAAGGGACTCCTTTAGGGCTAAAGATAATACTCTTAGCTCAGCCCCCTCCCCACCTCCTTTCCTTGAGGTGATTAATTTTGGGGTGTATCTCTACTTCTAGCATACAATACTCTTTTTCTTTGTCAATATTCTTTTTTAATATTTTTGTAGCCATACCCCTTTGATCCTTTTGAGTGTCCCTGTTCTTGCTTGACTCTAGAAGTTTTGGAAACTTTATTCTACATCACTTGGCCTTATACCCAATATTATTGCACTTGTAACACTTGATTTTGTAGTTCTTGGAAGGTGTAAATGTCTTGAAGTTCCTCTTGGTGAAGCCATAATCATTTCTATAATGAACCTTACAGTGGATAGAGTAGAAATATCCTTGAAAGAGATGTCCATATTTGAGTGAGTTGATTTTCTCTTAGTGAAACCATACTCCCTTTTTTCATGAACCCTGCAATGCATAGACTTGTGACCAAAATGATTACATTAAAAACAATGTTATTTAAAAAAAATCTTGTTGTGAAGCCTTTGTTCTCTTAGTCCTTTATTTGCCTTCTCTGTGATCATCCCTATTTCGTTTTTGTGCATTTTTTTTGTTCATAGTGAAGCTTCTATTCTTCAAATTATCTACATAAGTATTAATTTATTCTTCACTCTCTTCCTTTGAAACTTATTCTTTTGAGCTTGAGCTTGATCATTCGTCTTATTTCCCTTGTCCTTCTTCAAAACCAAGTCCTTTTTTGATAGATGAAGATCTTTGTGCATTGATAATTTTATCCAAATTTTATGACATTTTCTCAAACTTATGTATCTTGTCCTTTAAATATTTCACTTCCATACTTAGATAAAGCACCTCATGTTCTAATATTTCACAGTCTAACTCGTTTACCTCTAACATTTACCTTAGATTTTGAGTTTGTTAGGTCTTGTAGAAGTTTTTCTTTTTCTTCCTCATGTTCTTGAACTTGAGCCTTTAGTCTTGAATTCTACTTTCTAACTCTTTTCAACTCTATGAGAGTAACAATAAGTTCTTCTTCTAGATCAATTGTGCCTTCCTCTTCATTTTTTGATTATTTCTCTACTTCTTGGTCTTCAAGAACATCTTCATACTTTTTGTCTTTATATTCAACAAGACCATTTTCTTCCTCTTCTTTTGTCAAAAATAGAATCTTTTCTTCTTCACTATCTTAGACTTTTTCATCACTGTCACTTGAAGAATTTCTTTCTTTTTTAAAATAGAAAATCTTCTTGTGCCTTTGAAAGAAATTATTTTCATTTTTGTCTTGACCATACCTATTTTTCTTTTCATGTCTAAATTTTTCTTCTTCCTTTTTATTATGATCATGTTTCTCATCACTGCTACTACTTTTGACTTATGGAAAATTAGATGCATAGTGACAAAAATTACTACAATTAAAACATTTCATAGTCTTAATACCTTTGTGCTTCCTTGATTCCTTCTTATTCCTTATCACATATTTAGCTTCTTCATTACTGCTTGACTCACCACTTGATTTTAGTTTTTTATATTTTGTCTTCTTTGAAGCTTTGAAAACTACCTCTTTATTGGAATTGAGATCCTTTACTATCCTCATATCATAAGTTGTGAGAATTCCATGTAGGTCATCCTTTGTCAACTTATAAATATCTCTCATCTCTTCTACAACTGAAACCTTTGCATTATACCTTATAGGGAGTGATCGTAATACTTTCTAAGAAAAAGTGGAGTCTTCAATTTCAAATCCAAGTCCATGCATTGTATTAACAACCTCATCAACATGAAGTAAGTATTTAGCAATATTTTCCTTATCTTCCATATTTAAATCTTCAAATATATTCTTGTGGTTTTATAGTTTTCCTAACTTGAACTTGTTATCTCCATTTGTTTGCTTCAATTTGTCCCATATCTCTTTTGTTGATTTGTAGTGCATAAAATTTAAAAAAAATTCTTCATGTAATCCACTTAAAATTTCATTCATATCCTTGGCATTATTCACATGTAATTGCTTACCACCCTTATCTATGAGAGGAGTAGTTGTAGGTGTGAACCCATTCTCAATATATTGCCATGTCTCATATCCTTGTGCCATAAAGTAAGTCTTAATCCTTATACTCGAGAAAGCATAATTGTTTGCATCGAGCAATGGATCCTTTTTTGATGAAGATCCAATATGATATTTCATCTATGTTCCTACAATATCTTCCTTCAAGTTGTTAGATTTTTTTGAAGTAACCCACTCTAATACCAATTGAAGAACACAATATTATATTGATAGGGGGGGTGAATAGTATAATACCAAATTTTACTTTTCCTTCAAATGATAATAGTAATAATATCAATGCAGTAAAATAAACAATGCGCAAATCATCACACATATGAGAGACACAGATTTAACGTGGTTCACCCAATGTGTGCTACATACACAAAGAAAATATTTTTTCTAAATTTTCTCAACAAATATCTTGGGAATCAATTCCCTATTACAATTTTATGGACCTCTTGTCCAAAGGAGATCTCAATCCCCAATGCTCTAATTTGTGGATCTCTATCCATAGGAGAACTCTATCCCCTCTACTCTAGTTTGTGGATCTCTCTCCATAGGATAACTCTATCCCCTTTAATTTGGTTTGTGGATATATTTCCATAGGAGAACTCTATCCCCTATGCTCTGGTTTGTGGATCCCTCTCTATAGGATAACTCTATCCCATTTTCTCTATTTTGGGAATCCTTCTCCATAGGATAACTCTATCCCCTCTACTCTATTTTGTGTATCTCTCTCTATAGGAGAACTCTATCCCCTCTACTCTAGTTTATGGATCTCTCTTTATAGTATAACTCTATCCCCTCTAATCTAGTCTGCTCCAAATATTTCTCTCAACTCTATCTTAAATTTGTATCAAAACACGTCACAATGCTAGCACAAATATGCTCTAAATCTGCTCACAAATCTATCTTAATGTTGTTTCAAGTCTTCACAAGACTTTCTCAAGTCTGCCTCAAAACTACTTTAATTCTTATCACAAGAATTACTCAAGTCAACCTCAAAGCTGCTTCGATTCTTCTTACAAGACTTGCCCATGTATACCTCAAAGCTACTTCGAGTATTCTCACAAGACTTGCCCAAATCTACCTCAAAGCTACTTCAAGTCTTATCACAAGACTTGCTCAAATATACCTCAAAGTTGCTTCAAGTCTTCTCAAAATAGTTACTCAAATATTCCTTCAAGCCTTCTCAAAATACTTGCTCAAATATGCCTTAAAGCCTTCTCAAAATACTTGCTCAAATCTACCTTCAAGCCTTATCAAAAGACTTGCTCAAATTTATCTCAATACTGCTCATAGAACCTGCTTAAATATTTTCAAATCTTGCATACAAAGAAAGCTCATATCTCTTTGAAAAATGCTTTCTTCAACTAGGCAATTCAAACATATTTTATTTAGAATTCATTTAACCTCTAAAACATAAAGAGAATTATATGCACTATCAAAAACCCAATATGTCCTTCATATTCACTAATATTGCATTCAACCAAGAAAATCTCTATCTCTTGCAAAATTCCTTTCAAATCAAATCAAACTAGTGTATAACTTCTTTCAAAAAAATGGTCTATATTTCTTGTAAATTTTATCTCACACATCAACCACAATAATGCACAAATTATCCTCATAAGATTGATGTCAAAAACTTTTACAATTTCTTTCAATGTGTTTCAAACCCTTGCATAAACTATTTCAAAATGAAGTACAAACTTGGTCTCAACCCTAACACAAGTATTTCAAATTTATTTCAACAATAGAGCACATGTAGGTCTTAAACCCTAATACAAGTTTTTCCACTTTCTTTCAACAATAATGCACATGTGGGTCTCAAAACCTAATGCAATTGCTTCCAATATAATTAAAAAATAATGCACATGTAGGTCTCAAACCCTAATGCAAATATTTCCAATTTTATTCAAAAGTAATGCACATGTAGATCTCAAACCGTAATGCAAATATTTCCAACCATGTGCTCCAATCAATCCTTTTAAATTCACCTCAAAATTAATTTTCCAAAACATAATCACCTAGAGAAAAATTTGAACCACCATACCTCAAAATGCTTGATGAAGATGTGCCTTCAAATACCTGTCTCAAAAATAATATATTTGGCAACTTCAAAAGGATTAGTACAACACCTTTTCATATATTGGAAAACCTTCTCAAAATGTGTGCACAATTTTATTCCAAACCAATGCTCTATAACTCTCTTAGTTTCTCAAAATAACACATCAAATCATGAACCAAGCCCTTCAATATTACAAACAATAAAAGCACTTTATACACCTTTTATCTCCTACTTAAATATTTCAACAATACACCCAACAATTGATTTACCACTAATTACCTTATAACTCCACAAAATAACACTTCAAAATTAATTGCAATTTGCCCCTTTTATTTTCTTCTAAAACAATGGCAAAAATAAAATATTTATTTCCCTTATGACTCCCCTTTTATTTCCTTCTAACAACAATGGCAGAAATAAAATATTTATTTCCCTTATGACTCCCTAAGTCCAATAGCGCACAATAATCAAGCAACCTTAAGCCCTTAATATTTCAACCTTAGCACTAATAAACAAAAAATTATTTATGCTTACCACAACTGTCGTGGGTGGGAATCGACCATGAAACCTCCTACCTTCTAGCGTGCTAGCACCACTTGGGTTTTTGCTAGGCCAATTTCCCACACGAGAACTCAAATACACGATATACAATTTAACCTTTCAGTCTAATTTGTTCAGTCAAAAAAATGCAAAAGACATCACCGTCGTGTTTCGAACTCATGACCTATTATATTCCCTACACCTTAGTGTTTCCCAATATATTGCTATTCCAGCTACCTATTTGGGGATAAATCCCCACGATCCTCTTTTTATTCGACCACAAAAAATCTTTTTTTTCTAAATCAAAATTTTGTCTTTTCTTTTCTCTGATTCGCGCACGCAAAAAATCGAATACACTTAGAAATTTGAACACACACCATAGCAATTCAAAAAATATATGACCTTAGTGCATAATTTAATTCATATTAATATAGATTTCTCCTTATTTCCTTTGACACCGATGCTTTAGTTTTTATTTAAAACCTTTGAAAATGTTTTGTGCCAAAACCCATCTTGGGTTTAAAATTATAATATAAAGTATTATAATAATTTTTATTATTAAACCTTTGGCTTCAACCTTTTTTCCTTAATATTATAATATTAAAATATTATTTCCTTTTAAGCCTTAGTCACTTGCTTTCTGCATGGTATTTAAACTAGGGTCTTCAACCATTTAACCAAACACTTAGAGCTTTGTCCCAAACCTCTTTGGATTATAATATTTAAAATAAATATTATAACCTTTTCCTTGCATTGGGATGAACTTTACCTTGCATATTTAACCAACTTATAAACCTTATCTTTTTTCCATGCCAAGCTATATTTGACATCAATAAAAACCAATGTCATCAACCTATGACATCAATCCTTTAACATCAATGAAAACAATGTACTCAAAATTTCCAACATCAAGGTTATTTGTCCCTTTGCCATAATAATTCCAACCAATAATATGACATATTTACTTAGTTGTGGGCTGAAAATATATAGACTAAGGTGAGGTTATTTACATGGCTTTTATTTCATCACAGGGTTCTTACTAGTGAGTAACTTATGAAATGTGGTTTTCATGGCTCGTTTAGATATAAAATATGTGGAGAGAATGTGGAAAATCTCAACCATATTTTTATTGAGTGTACTTTAGCCTTTAAGGAGTAGAATAGCCATATTACTTGGCTTACAATGGTCCAATTTTTTTTACTTTTGAACAAATTTTGGTGGATTGTCCTAATTAGGTTGGTGTTGATCACTTTACTAGGTAGCTAGTTTGGATGGGTTCTACCATCCTACCTTCAAATATTTATAAAGAAAGAAACAATCAGGTTTTCAATAAACAAAGGAAGGACATTCACTATATCTATCAAAAGACCATTGCCAACTTAGTTGAATCAATCCAATAGCTCCTTAAACACCCCAAAAATCCCATCAAATATGAGATCAAGTGATGCAAATATTGAATATTAACTCTTTTAAGAGCAACTAGCTTAAAGGGAATATAAGTATTTGAAATATGGATAGAACAAAGAATTGGCAGCCTCCTAATAAGGATTTTGGAAAATTCAAAATTGATGGAGCCTTTAGGAAGAACCTTAGAAAAGCTAGTGAAGGAGGAATTGGTAGAATTTCAAATGGTTCCATGATATTAACTTTTGCTAAATAATTTGGGTATCCTTTACAATAACCTTATTGAGGGGTATGGTATTCGTAGAGGCCTTTGAGATGATACTAAGGTCAGATGGAAAAAAGTGTTGGTTGAATGTGACTCTCAAGATCATGATTAATTTGGCTAAGGATCCTTATAAGAATAATAAGGTTGATTGGAGAATAAAAATAATTTTTGAGAAGATTCAATTAATCCAAATGGGCTTTTCAAAAACTTTAAACTTAAATTATTTCTTGGTTGTGGAGCCCGATTCTCTCTCTAATTCGGAGGTCTTGTTTCCAGTCACACTTGGACCCACTCCATGAAGGGGGGTTTACGGGGGCTTTCCCCCTACTAAATGTATTTTTTCCTTTGTAAATCTTGACCATTCATTATTAGGTCATAGATAAAACAATTAGGATTTTATGCTAGCATTTTTTCCCTAAAATGTAACTCTATTTGTAAGAGGATTTCAAATGGCAGCGGTAGAGGGTGATAGATGGCACAGTAGAGAAGAGAAGGTTATATCAAATGTGTTGTAGGTTGTATCATTTTTTTCTATTGGATGGAATAAACAAAGGTCTACTTATTTTATTTGTGGATGTAGCCCATATTAGGTGAACCACATATATATGTGTATCTCTTGTATTAGGTTTTTTAGCATTATATTTTTGCATTTTATTTATTGCTAGTGTTATTATTCCTAACATTATTGTCACTTAGTCTTCATTTTTTGTACCTATTTCTTAGATGTACATACACCAATAAAAACCATTATTAACATTAAACATTATTTGATGTTTGAAAAAATATAAAATAACAAATAAATATTTAAATGATATATATTACCATTGTAAATTCTTAAAAAAAAAAAATATTTTTTGTTTGTGGAAAAAAGCCCAATTGGAATTCCACTTTCGGGTAAGTCCCAAGGAGGTAGGGGTATCTATTTTACAAAAAACACCCAGGGATTGCACCAAGCCTTCCCCATTTGGCACACTCATAGAGCATACCTAAAATAGCAAAAACACAAAAAAACAAACAAAAAATCACAAAAAAAAAAAAAAAAGCAAGAATAAATAAAAAATAAAAGACATAAAAACAACAAAAGACAACAAAAAACTTAAAACAAACACAAAAATATAAAGAAAACAAAAAACACAAAACAAACACAAAAACATAAAAATAACAAAAAACATAAAAATTAACAAAAAATGTAAAAAACAACAAAACACACAATACACACAAAAACAACAAAACAACACACAAACAAAGCAAAACACACACAAAAGAACAAAAATACAAAACATAAAAAACACAAAAATAAAACATAACAAAAATAATACAAAACAATAGATACACCCAAAAAAAAAAAAGAGGAAAAAAAATAATACAAGTTTGGATTTTCTAGGCCAAAAGGCTATCCAGGCAATAAACAACAAAGAAAACATAAGAATAATTAGTCTAAGAAAGGTAACTAAAAACCTTGACCAGACCAAAGAGAAACAAAAATAAAGAAAAAAGGAACTAGGTATCTTTAGTACTGGAGCCATCCAAAGAAAGGATATAAAGAAGATATTCCTTTATTTGTGAATCCCACCATATGGGAGGGTGGCCATAGTAAATAAGATCACCTTTGTCCAATGCCTAATTAGCTAAATCATCAACACTCATGTTCTAATCTCCGACCACATTATTGTATTCAACTTTCAAAAATCCCATCTGGATTAATTGAATCTTCTCAACAATTATTTTTTCTCCAATCAACCTTATGATTCTTAGAAGGAGCCTTCAACAAATTAATCATGACTTGAGAGTTAGATTCAATCCAACACCTTAATCATGACTTGAGAGTCAGATTTAAATTAATCCAAAACCTTTTTTCCATCTGACCTTAGTAGCCTCTCAAAGGCCTCTAAGGATACCATACTTCTTATCAAGGTTATTGGAAAGGAAATCCAAATTCTCAACAAAAGTGAATACCGAGGAACCATCTTAAAATCTTCCAATTCCTTCTACACTAGCTTTTCTACGGTTCCCTCTAGAGGTTCCATAGGAATTGAATTTTCCAAAATCCTTACAAGGAAGCTACCAAATTGTTGTTCTATCTATCTTTCGATTACTCACATTCCCTTTAAGTTGGTTGTCGTTAAAATATTTAATATTCAATATTTGCATCACTTGATCCCATATTTGGTGGGAGTTCTAGGGGTGTTTAAGGAGTTGTTGGACTGATTCAACTAAGTTGGAAATGGTATTTTTCTAGATATAGTGAATGTCATTCCTTTCTTGATTGAAAATCTGGTTGTTTCTTTCTTTTCATATATTCCAAGGTAGGATGGTAGAACCCATCCAAACTAGCTACCTAATAAAGTGATCAACACCCTCCTGATTAGGCCAATCCCTCCAAAGTTGTTCAAAAGTAAAAAACATTGGACCACTTTAAGCCAAGTAAGATGGCCATTATCCTCCATAGCTTAGAGTATAAGGTACACTCAATAAAAATATGGTTGAGAGTTTCCATATTCTCTTCATACATTTTGCATCTAAAGAAGCCATGAAAACCACATTTTATAAGTTTCTCACTAGTAATCACCCTATGATAAAATAAAAGTCATGTAAAGAACCTCACCTTAGGCTAGAGCTTTTGAACCCATAACTATGTAAATATGTCATATGATTGATTGGGATTATTATGGCATAAGGCCAGATAACCTTGAGCAATTGAATACTTACCCTTAGTAGTGTTGTTCCATCTAAAACAATCTTTATCATGGGATCAAAATAGAGATCTCATATGAAGGATGCTTTGGATGTCTTATCTTTGTCTTTCTGGTATTTGAATAGGTCAATCCTCAATAAGGATCCAATATCTACCAACCTCTAAATTACCAGTATGGTACCAACAATAATTAGCAACATTTATCTAGTTACCTCGATGATGTTCCTCAATCCAAGGCCTCCAATTAGGAAACTAAGCTATCAAAGGCTGGTGACCATCCCAAGAATTTTTCCAAAAAATTTATTGTCGACCATTATGAATGATCCAAAATATTTTTTTCTTAATCAAATCCTAACCAGTCTTAAGAATCACTAAAATGGGATAACCTTTGATAGGCAGTTGATATTGAACAAAGTTGTTAGGCCTTTTGTTCTAAATATATTTAGCATGAATATTCTTGGCCTAAAGAGCATTGGGGTTATGAAAAATCCTCCAATATAGTTTAACATATAAAGACTTATTGTTATTAATAGCAGACCAAAAACCTAACCCCCCTTCGTTCTTGGGAAGGCATAAAGTATCTCATTTCACCAAGACGTATTTTCTTTTCTCCTTATTACCACTCCAGAGAAACCTATGATTGATTTGATCTAACTCTTGAAGAACAACCTTTGGGATATTCAACACAATAGAAACATAAATAGGTATAGCTTGAAGGACTGATTTTACCAAGGCAATTCTACCCCCAAATGAAAGCCACCTATTGGTCTACTTTCCAATTTTCTTGTTAACTCTATCCAACAACCAATTCTAATGTTTTTTATGTCTTTGAATTTTGATAGTAATGCCTAAATACGTGAATGGAAGAGAGGTCTTACAATATTTTTATTTATCCAAGACCATGAATTTTTATTTGAAAGAGTAGTGAAAGAAAATTATTTTAGATTTATCTTCATTGATCAATTACCTGGTATCATTTGAAAAACAACTGATGATTTTCTTAAATTTTAGAAGGTTATTTAGTTGTAGCTTTACCTAATAGAGTAGAGTCATCAACAGATTGAATATTAGAAATAAGTCTAGGTCCATGAGCAATGGTAACTCCCTCAAGGGTTTTTTTCTTTATTTTTAGTTATAGTATTGCCTAAACATTCAACAAGAATGATAAATAAATAAGGTTATAGGGGGTCACCTTGCCTAATACCTCTAGAAGCAAGGAATAACTAATAAGGTCTGCCATTGATAAGAATAAACTAGGATACCAAAGAGATACATCCCATAATCCTATCCATCCAATATTAATAGAAGCCAAATTTTCTTAAAACTTTGACAAGTGTCAATCCACTTTTTCAGAAGCTTTAGATAAGTCTAAATGAATGAACATAGTGGATATTTTTACATTTCCATGGAATGGATGGATTCCTGAGAAAGAACTATCTCATCCATTGTTTGATGCCCTTCCACATAATCCCCTTGTTCAGGGGAAATAATCTTATGCAATGTAAGGATTTTGAGAAGAACATTACATAAATCTATAGGTCTAAAAGCTGAGATATTATTTACCTCTTGAGCTTTTGGGACAAGAACTACATAAGTTTTATTTGTAACCTTAAAAATTTCTTTGAATTTATTGTCTTCTTGCACCACCTCTAATAAATCAGCATGAAGAATATCCTAAAACTTTGTTAGAGTATCTTTTAAGTTTTGCTAGGATATTCAATTTAGTTTGAGTTATCACTTTGATGATATTGATAAACTCCTAGTTATGATTAGATCAAATCTATTAGGTTTTTGTAATCCAACAACTCACTGGAGATCAGATTTGCTATTTATGCATATTTTATCTCATGGAATAATTAATCAAGTCATTTACTTTTTTAACAAAATCTTGATAGAACTCAATAGGAAAACCATAAGGACTTGGGGTTTTTCCTTTTTGTATTTTAAAAACCACCTATTGAAGCTCATTGATAGTAACTGGAGTAGTAAAAATAGAGTTCTCCTCAGAAGTGATAAGAGTAGGGATGGCTTGAAGAATATTCTATTGAGAATTCTATTCAAGAGGTTCAACAACAAATAGATTTGAAAATTAATTGACAATAACAAAGTTTATATTCCATCCCAAGTGTAGACAACATCTCCAGAATCATATTTTAGGGAAGAAATAAAGTTGTGAAATCTTCGAGCTAGAAGATATTTATGGAAGAAATTTGTGTTTCAATCTTCTTCTTTGAGCCATTGGATCCTAGATTTTAGCTTCCATAATATTTCTTCTCTTTTTTCCATTCCTCTAACTGAGTAGCGAGTATAATTTAATTTGTACTTCTACTCTTTTTTAGGCCATCTAAACGGATTTTCTTATTCAATTTTTCAAGCTGAGCAATAAATTCATGTTTTTTTTGCTAAATATCTCCAAACATTTTCGAGTTCCAAATCTTGGTTTTGGATTTAATGTATTGCAACCTTTTGTTAAAACAAAACATCTTAGTCTCATACCTTGGTTTACCTTCCTTCCACCATTGCTATACTCAAGATCTAAAGAAACTATCTCTAAGCCACATTTACTAAAATTGAAAAGGCAAGAAACTCACATTGATTTTCAAAATTTCCACCATGACTGGACAATGATCTTAAAAAGCATTGTTAAGAGTCTTCACCTTAGGAACAAGACCATGGATTAAAAACTTATCATAGAACAAGAACCTGTCCAATATTTCCATAATACAAGCTATGCATTGTCTTATGTTAGACCAAGTTATAAGGCCATTATCTAGCTAGATGTCCATAAGATGAAGGTTTGTAATATATTCACTCATGAGGTTAGTGCTTTTGTCCAAATTTCTATTTCCCTCCATTTTCTCATCCAAAGAGAGGATGGTATTGAAATATCCTCCGATCAAGATCCAAGCTTCATGAAAATGAGAGATAATATAAGTTATAGCCCTCCACTATATTATCTTTTACTCCAAAGTAGTTGAAGCATAAACATTCATGCAAAGCATAATTTGATTAGAATGTCTACTTTGAATAACTATAGCTAAAAGACCGCAGCTACCAATCATATGGTGAATAACAACCTATTTTGGGTCTCAAAAGCAAGCAATGCCACTAGAAGTCCCCTGGAAACTAAGGGAAGAAACTTTTCCAACTAGTAATATTTTATTAGCAATTGAATCTATTTCCTAAAATAAAACAATATGTGGATGGTTTGTCTGAGTCATTATTCTAATTTTATTTTGTTTTGAAATACTCCCTTTGAGTCCTCTAATATTCCAAGTGATTATCTTCATTAATATGAGGGCTTAAAAATTTGGTAAGGGAAGTAATCTTACCTTCATCTACAATTTTTTCACCTTCTTTTACCATATGATGTTGATTGGTCTTTTGACCTGGATTTTGGTTGGAATCCGTCTTAAGTTTTTTTCATTTTTTGTTCACTTACCCAATTGAATTTGGGTGGATTCTAACCTCAAATATTATGTATATAAAATAAAAGTGTTACTAGAAGGTTCAACATAGTCTATCTTGAAACCTATATTATCTGAAGTCTCAACATTTAAAATATTGTTTTTCTTGTGTATATTTCTTACATTTTTTTTCTTGTTGTAAACCTTTAATTTGTTGGTTTATGTATGATTCCTTCCTTGCATATTTAAATTACGTTTCTAATATTTTTATCTCCATTATTTCCTCTTCCTCACCTAGGACATCATTTGTGGAAATAATTTCAAACATATTAGCTGATAACTTTGATTGATCCTTCAAAATTATTTTTTTCTAAGTGTTCTTCTTAGGCATTTAGAAACTTGCTAAGTTTGTATCCACTTTCTTTTGATATAGAATTTTATTTGGGCAGACGCTAACCAAATGACCGTATTCATGGAAAATTCGACAATGAAAAGGAATTTTCTCATAGTCCACCACTTGCTCCCAAGTGTTCTACAAAAATTTGAATGAGATCTTTTCAGGTAGGGGTTTTCCAAAATCCATTAAAACACAAATTCAATCAATAAATAATATGTTGAAATTTTTTAGTACAATCAAAAATAATCATAAAAGTTCCCAAAGAGTTTCCAATTGAAGAAAAAATTATCGGATTCTAGAATTCAATTGGGAGGCCAAAGAGTCTAACCCACATAGGACCTATAGAAGGCATCTCTTCTTCAAATTTAAATTTAGTATGCCAAGGCTTCATGAAAAGCCCACCCTTCCAAAGAACCAGAGACCCCCTTGAAATATTTTCTCTCTATCTTCATTTCAACAAAAATAAATAAAAAATAACCATTTGGAAAAATAGAAATTTATAATTCACCTTTTTTTTTTAGTCTTTTGTAGCCCAAACTTTGAAAGTAGATATTCTCATATGAAAACCCAAGAAACAACAAACTAGGCCTCTTTTTTCTAGATCTTCTATGTCAGTTTGAATGACACCCATATCTAGCTTAACAATCGGAGTTCCATCAGCTTCCCTAAGACATCTTGACTTAGTTTTCCTAGGATCAATCATAGGAATTCTCAAAGGTTTATGGGAAACCCTAAGATTAATGTTAGCATTAGGTTGAGGTTGTCCACCATGGAGGGCATCCCTAAAATTTATTTTTGGAGTCAAGTATTTGAAATCCTTGCCCTTGAAAGGGGTTTCCATAGTGGATTTGTTATATGGGTGCTCCTTAGCACTGCATTCACTTGAGATCTGAACTATTTTTTGATCAACTGCTTAAAACTTGTTTCGAGATCTGTTTAATCCATGCCTTGGACATTGAGAATAGATATGATTTTCACTTTTGTTTTGTGCAAAAAATTGGAAGCCATTGTCAATAAAGTTCATAGCATGAATATCTATTGAAAGACATATTTCTAACCCATATTGGGTCCCCTACAACATATCCCACTAAAATATTTAGCATAAACCACAAAAATATTGGCTACTAGGGCCCAAAGACCCCCAAAAAATCATTGGAGCCGCTTGCACTCAACACAGATAAAACCCTCATAGAATCGCTCACTTTCCAAAGTTTTGTGAACTCTTGTTCTTAAAAAAATAATATAAAAATTATATAATAAAAACTATTAAATTATATTTATATTAAATTATTAAATTTATAGTAAATCCTATTTTTCTAACATTTTAATGTGATGAAGTATATATTACAAAAGAATTTCATATTCATGTGGTCTCATTGTACTTCAAAAAAGGGGGCCTCCAATTATGCTCCAATTATATTTTATCTTTTAAAAAGAATGCAAAAGGATTATCTCAAAATTGTAAGGATTAGGGCCATATGCTAGGTATTTTTGCATTATTAGAGCAATAGCTACCACATAAAATATTTTTCTTTTTGTTGTTAAAAGATATGGTGGGTAGGGTTTTATAAAATATTTAAGACCTTGAAGTCAATATTCAACTTGGGTGGGTGTTTGTTAAAATCACGATAGATCTTTCTCAAGCATTAGGTGGATTGGTAGTTGCTTGTTTGACCAAGCACTTATCAAGAAGACACCTAGGGTCAAAACATAAGGGCAACCTGTTTTTAATGTGCTAGGATGACCAACGATGGTAGCAATCTTGAGAAACTAGTGGTTCCCTCATGATGGGTTACCAACAATGAGGTGGAATAAGTTTGGTAGTAGCAATCCATGTGGTTTGAACCTTTCATTTGATAGTTACTAAAAATAGTGTGGTTGTAACCGACTCTCGTATGAGTAAAGAAAAAAATTACGGTGGATCTTTGTATTGCATTTTAAACTTTAAAAAATGTATTTGGTGTTGTCAAGAAATATAATTTTAATATTTAATAATGAGTTTATTTGGTGTTGGTAAGTACGTGTTTATTTTTTTTAGTAACACTAGATAATGTGTTGATTCCATTTATTTATGGAAACTATTGTGAAATCTAAAATTGTATCAAAGAGGGTGTAAATCTCTTTTATTTGATTTCTTGTAGTTAGCAAATCAACTTGTATGGCATATTTTAAGTATAATTGTGTTTGGAGCAACCATGAATTTTCTTTGTAAAGCTAACGATAAAATTAGAATAAGGGTTTCTTGACAAAAACCTTAAGTGGACTTGGATCACGAGGATCTCATGGGATTTAGTAGATTTTCTCTAGGAGGAATATTCATCAATAGGTTCTTTTGTTCCTCTCTTTTTGGCACTCAATCCTTTGTTGAATTTTTTTATTTCTAAGGATGCCCTAGTATTAGAATTGAATTTTTCATGATTCTTTAAAAACCTCATTTGTCTTTTATAGTTTTTTCAAAAAAGTGTATTTCCTTTTCTCTTTCAATATTTTGTGTCCAATAACAACATAAATGAGAGAATAGATTGTTTGTTTGTTGAAAAGGATGAAAAGAAGAGGCTCAACATTATTTGACAAACCCTTGGTACTAGAATAGTTATTGATAACCTTTCATGCATGGCAAAGACCTTTCATGCATGGATGCGTACATGCTAATATCACATACACAACAGTCAAATGAGGGCACTTTGTAAATGGGAATGATTTAAGGGTTATTACCCTTTTATGCATTGAAGGCACCTCTACCATGTTGGTTAGCAAGGGTTGTGTGAAGGTGCTTGGCCTTAGAGTAGGCCACAAGTTCAAACCTCCCCAAGTATCAAACCTTTTAATGACTTATGAAGTCAACAAACTTAAATATAAGATGACAAAGGTTGATGGTGTGGCACTTGATAACATCACCCCTTTTAAGAAAAATATACTAATGTGGTACTTGATGATGTGTCACTCGATGACATGGTAGTCTATACAATTGATGTGGTATGACATGTGGTGGGTGACATGGCAGTCCATACAACTGACATGGTAGATGATGTGGTGCAACACATAGCAGGTGACATGGAAGTCTATATAGCCAATGTAGTGATTGATGTGAATGATGACATGGTAGGCAGTATAAGGGCCAACATGGCAGGTCATACAATGGCTAACATAGTAGATTGTATGCCACTTTACATGTATAAATACTTGATCACATGTGTCATCTCATTAAGTTTGATTATATATTCACACAGTCAATAATAGACTTGGCAAAGCATGAAATTTAGGTAAATAAAGATGTGAAAAGTGGTGCACTGTGGCTTGTAGATCCTAGAGCTAATTAGAGTGTAATGAGTGGCACAATTTGGTTCACTGGTACCTTGCCCAGTGGCCTACATAGCCAATGCATAAGTGGCAAACCCTTAATCGTAGGTTTATCGAGATACGAATGATGAGTCTCTTGGCATTATAGCTCTTAATGTTAACAAGATTTGTGACACCAATATTAGCAACATCACAAACTCCAAGGAGTTGCTTGACAAAATTTAGGAATTATGTGACGTATTAACTCTACACAAATCAATACGATGGAGGTTGAAGATAAATGTAAGCCTTTTGTAGTTCAAATAAAAAAATACAAAATTGTGGAGAAGGAGAGAAATTATAAAGTCCTTAAATTTATCTTCAACAATATTTATATAAAATATTTAGAATACACTTTTTAGTTTCGTTGCATCATCAATTGATTATATGTTCAAATACTTTTTACATCATCTAAATATCTATAACAAATGATTAATTAATAATATATCATCCAAACCTCGTCCAAGTACAATTCAAATGTAATTCCAACACAATTTATACATGTTGCTTTTTAACTCTTCATGACATGAACCGATAATAAACATATTAAACAACCAATAACGCATAACTTTCATAAGAAAAACATAATAGAGAAATTACACGCATAATGAGACAGCGTAGCCAAAATGCTCACGTTCATCAGGGGAATTACACGGTAGACAAGTCGTGGATTCCATTCACACTATTAATGATAAGATTTCCGGCTTCTCACGAGGGAAGGGGTCTAAGTGGACGAAAATTTGACCGGACTACGGGAAGTCGCCTACGTGGTAGGAAATATGCGGCATACTGTAATAGAAAAAACCTCTCGTATTAAAAGTTTCTACGGTGACTGTTGAGCATACAGCTGGAGTCTTTTCGGCACTTGGAAGGGACTGCTGAGCATACGGCTGGAGTCTTTTCCGCGCATGGGAGGTACAGGTATTAAAAGTCGCTACGAGATTTTTCATTTTTATTAATATTGAGTTGCAGGTAGTTGGTGATGTTGCTTTTTAACAGTTTATGTGATGTTGTTTTTATTACAAGTTGTTTATTTCCAGTGGTATATTAGTATATTTGAATTATATTTGTATATTTAAATTTCGTTTCACTTTGATACTTCTTCTATAGTGATCCCTCAACATAAAAGTTGTTGACTTTTCGGCTCTTGGTAGGGTCTAAATTTATGTACACGATTTGAATGTGGTTTCTTTTCAAAGCTAGATTTTTTATAACACGCATTTTGTTTTTCAGATCTTTTATGCTAGTTTAACAATCAAAGTTCGTGTCCTAAAACATCTCGACTTAGTTTTCCTAATATCAATCTTAGGAATTCACAAAGGTTTATGGGAAACCCTAAGATTAATGTTAGCATTAGGTTGAGGTTGTTCACCATGGAAGGCATCCCTAAAATACATTTTTGGGATCGAGTCTTTGAAATCCTTTGCCTTTGAAAGGGATTTCCACAATGGATTTGTTTTGGGGTGCTTCTTAGTGTTGGATACACTTGAGATCTTAACAATATTTTGATGAGTTGCTTGAAACTTGTTGTTTCAATATCTCTTTAATCCATGTCTTGGATACCGAGAAAACGTGTGATTTTTGCTTTTGTTTTATGCAGCAAATTGAAAGCCGCTGTCAATCAAGTTCACACCATGAAAATTTTGAACTTGAAATATATATTTCTAACCCATATTATATCTTTGCAATATATATTGCTAAAATCTTTAACATAAATCACAAAACCTTTAAAACCCAAAAAAATCGTAAAAAACAACCTTGAAACCCCTTGCACTCATCACAGATCGCTCACTTTCCAAAGATTCGTGACCTCTTATTCTTAAAAGAATTAATATAAAATGAAGTATATATTACAAAAGAATTTTATATTCATGTGGTCCCGTTGTACTTCCAAAGTTTCGTGACCTCTTGTTCTTAAAGAATTAATATAACATGAAGTATAGGTTAAAAAGAATTTTATATTCTTGTGGTCCCGTTGTACTTCCAAAGGTGGCCTCCAATTATATTCTCTCTCTTAAAAAATACGAAAAAGTTACGTAATAAAAGTTACTTTTCAAATAAGTATATATAACTAAACCCGTTCTTGTAAAACTCTAAATAAATAACTGCAAAGCAATTACATATAGAACCCTCGTAATGAGAATTCACGGGCAGTTTATGACCCATAATAAAAATAAAACACACTACGTAATAAGAATTCTTTATTGAGATTATCCTGGCACGTGATATAGCTTCATAAAGTCTAAGCATAGTTAGAGTCTCAATTTGATACGCACAATACCCCTTTTATGCTCCCCTAATTAGACGAATAGGGAGACCCTTATCCATGCAAGGTGTAGGAAAGTGACGTAAACGATCGGCCTCTAGCGGTTCCCATCTGCATGTTATAACTCGAATTAATCAGTGCAAATGATGTAATAGACTTTTCTTATAGGAGATTTAATAAAGAAAGACAGTCTATCACGACAACCGACTTTCAATCCCTACTAACTTTATTTATATTTCAACTATAATTTTATAAATTATTTTTTCCCTAATCTATTGTAATTAGAACATTACAACCAGTGTTCTGTAAAATTTCGGATAAAAAATTATTTATGTAAAAGTAGGACAATATAATCTTCTTCAAAGTTTTTTTATTAAAAAAAATAACCTGAACTTGGTGACGAAGTAATGCAGAAAGAGAGCAATCTCCAGTCGGGCCAAATGATAACCAGGACACAGCCTCCCACCTTTTCCGAATGGTATGAAGGCCGGGTTATCCGTCAGTTCCTGCAACTCAATATCAATCATTAATCTAAATTTTTATATGTTATGTTAAAATTAAATTAAAAATATTTTAAATATTTTAAACTAAAATAATATTAAAAGATACATGATGCTGGCGTACATGGCCCTCGTTTTCCCAGCGCCACGGGTCAAAAGCAAGAGCCCCGGAGTAGTTCTTCTCGTCCGTATGCATGCCATTCATACAAACGATGACCCGCCATCCTTTGGGAATGACAAAATCTGTTTTCACGGAAGATGGAGATAAAAAGTAATTATTTCACACTGAAAAGTAAGTTTCCCTCTCTAAAAATTAAAAAATACTAGATTACCTTTACCTTTATATTTCACATCCTGTGTGGGTTCTCGGAAAAGGTAGGGAGCAACGTTCCCAAGGCGAAGGGTTTCCTTTATGACCTTCACATGGAAAATACAGACCAATTAGCATCTAGGAACCTCTTTGTTTAAACCTCAAAGAGATTTAAAAAAAAAATAGATTGCAGAATAAAGATTGAGTACACAATTGGTGAATTTCATTGATAAATAGTCGTCCCAGGTTAGCTTTTCGCCGCCCTTGGCCTTCAAGATGGCAACGTGTTCAGCCTGTCATACCACCCAAACCAATATCTCAGATCTCCAATTAATTGAAACAAATTATAATTTAAAACCAGGTAGTATTGTTAGCTTGATTGCCTTCAGCTCTTCCAATGCTCGCGGGTTGTCTGTAAGGAACTTGACGGCAAACGCCATGGCCGTAGAGGAAGTTTCGTAGCCCGCAAAGAGTAAAAGGAGTATCAAATCCGCAATGATTTCATCTGAAAACTGACCGTCCCTCACAAGGCTTGTCAACAGGTCATTCCTCACTATCTCCGGATGATTCCTCCTCTCCTCCATAGACTTGTATATCATTTTTATCAAAAATTCTCTCGCCTGCGAGAAAACAAATTTATCAAAAATTCTCTCGCCTGCGAGAAAACAAATTAGAGGAGGACTAGGACTACATCAGACCTTATATTCTCCAAAAATCGAAAGCAAGAATAGCTAATGTCAAACCTTCATTCCCTTGGCGTAGGCGGAGCCTGGAATTTTGATGGGAAGGGTGATTGTGGCGGCCGTGAATTCCTGAAAGGCCTCATAAATTTGGCCTCTCTCTTCGGACGGAGAAATGTCGAGCAATTGTTTGGCCATCAACTTGAGAACGACACGATGACACTCGTGCTGAAGATGGATGTCCCTCTTCTCTTCCCACATTTTCATTCCGTCGAGCAGCAGCTCTTGTACATCGTCCATGAGTTCAGAGCTCAGCCTCTCGAACCTCAACAGTTTGACGGCCATTCCGTGGAGCTTCCTCTGCATTTCTCCGTGAATAGACAGCAAGCTGTACTTTCCCAGTAAATTACGGAAGGACGAAGGGTATTTGGCATGGAAGAGCCTTCCCTCGTTCGCCAAAACATACTTGTTGAACTCGGGATCCACAGAGATGACGGTGCGCGAGTTTCCGAACAAACTCGTTCTGAAAACCGGCCCAAGCCTGTAGCGTGTTTTGCGTCAATAATCCGTAATAAACATATATAACTCAAATCATAAGTTGTGACCTGAACATAATAAAGGATATACCTTGGCTGTCGTTCATCGAAAAACTTTCTTGGCTGGAAAGACCATCTCAGTAAGCTGATCGTGTCCCCAATGAAGGGCAATCCCCTGGATCTGGGCGGCAGTTTGTGTTTTTGGTGGTTTCCGCTTTTAAGCCATATGATTACAAGTGCAATGCATACAGAAATAAGCCCCGCCATCCACGAATACATAATCTGCTGCTCCATTTTACCCTGTTGAGCTGAGCAAGGCTGCTAAGCTATATTTGTCTACACTATGTCTCCAAATTGGATGTAGCAAACTTGGCTATGGGAAAAATATATACATATACATTTTTATGGCTACCCACCTTTGCAGAAATTATCATCAAGATTCGCCTTGTCCGTTTATGGCTACCCACCTGCGCAGAAATTATCATCAAGATTCGCCTTGTCCGTTTATGGCTACCCACCTGCGCAGAAATTATCATCAAGATTCGCCTTTTTGTTCGTTCCATAACCACACGTTGGCGAACCTACTTTCTACGAATTTGACTGATGCAAGTAGAAAATTTTAGCAAGTTGAACAACGTCACAATACCTCCAAATTGTCTAAATTGTATGGCTACCCCTTTTTGTTCTTTCCATGACCACACGTTACTTTGTAGGACATTGACTGATGCAATTAAAAAATTTTAGAAAGTTGAACAACGTGACACTACCTCTAAATTGTAGTGTCCTCCAAAGTCTTTGACGTCATTGTCGTTTTAGCTGTAGTGAATATTATAATTTAATATAATATAAAATAGTGTTTAGATTCAAGAAAATGTAATTAAAAAAGTGTTTTTTAAAAGAATTATAATATAAAATAGTGTTTAGATTCAGTAACGTGTGGAAAACGTAATTAAAAAGGTGCTTTTTTAAAGAATAAGAAAACAACTTTAAAAAGTCTATATATTTATATTTTTTAGTATTTAAATTTTTATTTATTCATCTTCGTTCGAACAGATGAATCCAGATGAATCATGTGGTAGGAACATTAGGGTATATTCTGTCGTATCTGATTTATACAGGAAAGGCGGCTTCTGCCATGGACATGTTCAGTTTTGATGTCGAAGGTTGCATGGAGAAGGCCAGTTGGTGAGGGCCACACATTGTTGGTGGACTGGGTGCCAAAGTTAGTTGTTGATAAGAGGACCATGGATGTTGTGGATCCAAAGCTTACCAGTGGTTATAATGAGGGTGAGGTGAAAATAGTGCTGAGATTAAGAGTACTTTTGTTGTAATCTTGTGGAGCAAAATAAAATTGAAAAAATATATAAACAAGATAAACCATAAATTATTTTATAAATTGTTGTTGTAATATTCAAACTTTTATTTTTCCAATTGACTGATTATATTTAATTAAATTATGTTGAATTCAACTCAAATACTTAATTGCAATGGATGTCTTGCACCTAATAAATAAACATACTTTGTACTAATAATAAACAAACTTTTCTATATTTGGTCTCCTAATTTTTTTTAATTATTATCTTTTTTTTTTTTTTACGTTGTCTAATTTTTATTATTATTATCTCTTCTTTTTTTATTTTAAGATGTTTTTTTATTTATAAATAGTTTTTCTTCTTCTTTAAGAAAATTATTTCTATTTATAAACAACTATTTTCTTTCTTTAAGAAAAGTCTTTATATATATAAACAACTTTTCTTCCTCCTCAAGAAAAAGTCTATTTTTAGCATCATAGTTTTTCTTCTTCTTTCAAAAAATAATTTCTATTTATAAACAACTTTCTTCTTTCCTTAAGAAAAGTCTTTATATATATAAACATCTTTTCTTCCTCATTAAGAAAAATTCTATTTTTAGCATCATACTTTTTCTATTTTTCAATAAGCATTATTTTTAACACTTCCTCTTAATGTTTAATATAGTAACTCTCATCATCTCTTTAAAACTTAGTAAACACATCAACAAGTTGGTCATTGGTTTTGCAAAACTTCAGTTCAACTTGTCCTTCTACCACAAAATTGGATTCTTTGCTATAGCAATTACAAAGTTATTGTTATTTTAGCCTTCCTCTCTTCACAATGCCATTTTATTTTTCTTATACTTTCTTTATTTTGAGAATAAAATATTCTCTTATAAAAATAACTCAACATTTTTTTCACTTTATCTCATTACATCACATCGATCCAATCGTAATCAAAACACATTTTGATGGTCATTTTATCTTTGTTACAACAATATTTCTTAAGGTGATTCTTTCCACCACAAATCTCACATGGATGAAAATCCCAAGACTCAGTTGTCACATGTCTTGATCGTCCACAATGATTGCAACAAAATGTTTCATCCTCTGCATAGACTTCTTTCACAAACTTGGTGTTGCCATTTTTTGTTTGACCAACATGACCAATGCCTTCATTCTTTGACCTTACTTTTGGATTTATGGGATTTCTTATACCTTGCCCATTCCTTTCTAATATTTTGTTATTATATTTCATTCTTTTCATTAACTTCAAGTCAATTCCTTTGGTGTACCTTTTGAAGCACTAAATCTCTTCATCACTACTATGTTCTTCAACAACATGGTCTTTGTCACAACCATTACAATAATTAATTACTTCATTATGTTCATCTTCATCTCTTGTCTCTTTATTCTTATTTTTCTCTCTCTTTCTCTTTATCTTTATCTATAGTGTCATTTAAAATGAAAGCAGAAATTGTTGCATTGTCTTTGTCATCACTACTGTTGGTGACCTAGACCAACCGTCTCTTCCCTATTCTTATTATATTTCTTGTTTTTTTATTTATCTCTACTTTTTTTACAACTCCTCTCATATTGTCATCTCTTCCTTCAATTTTGTTTCATAATCTTGGAGCTCTTTTTCTTTCTTTAAAAGAACATTATTTTCTTCTCTTAGGCTCTTAATTTCTTTAACCAAAACTTGGTTGAGCCTTTGCAAATTGGTTATCTTATCTTCATTGCCAATGTTGTCATTGTTTGTGACTTCTCCATTTAACTGTATCACCAATTTCTTCCTAGTCATTATTGGAGCATTCCTCCTTAAGACCAACAAGAAATCTTGGTTTGTTGAAGGCTTTTGCATATTTTCCTTTATCATTATTTTACTTTCCTTTGTTCTCCCAGTATCCTCCTTTTCTATTTCTTGATATGCATTCTGTAGTAGATGTCATGCCTCTTTTGATTTTGTTATCATAGTAATTCTTGGAAAAATTGACTCATGTACTGCTTGCCGAATAAAGATAAGGGTTTCTTAGTCCTTCTTTACGTTCTCATTCAATTGATCTTATCATAATTGAGACCAAATAACAAGAGCTTATGCATCTACAGGTTTTTATAATAGTTTTCAACCAAATTTCATAAATCTTGAGAAATAAATTGTCATCTTAATGCTCCAAAAACCATAGTTCTCCCCTTGAATAGAGGAATTTGAGGCTGATTAATACTAAGAATATTACTGCTAGTAGTAATATTAAATTGGTGTTGCTATTTCTTTTGCCTCTGTTGTGGCTCTCCTTACTACGACCTTCTCTATCTTCTTCTCACAGATAAACCTAACTCTAGTACCAAATATTGGTTTTCTTAGAATGTAAAATATTATGCAAAACAAACACAAAATTGAAAAATATATAAACACTTACCAAAGAAGATAAAGCACAAATTACTTTACAAATTGTTGCTGCAATATTCAAACTTTTATTCATGCAATTGTGTGATTACATCTAGCCAAATTATGCTGAATTCAACTCAAAAACTTCAAATAAATAGACACCCTCCATACTAATAATAAACCGATTTTTTATATTTAGTCCCTTGTTTTTTTATTATTGTTTCTTATTATTTATTTTAAATTATGTTTCTATCTATGAATAACTTTTCTCTATAAACAACATTTTTCCTTCTTTAAGAAAAATACTTATATAAACAACTTTTCTTCTTCCTTAAAAAAATATATTTTTAACATATATTTTTTCTATTTTTAAACATTATTTTTAACAATCCCCAACCCAAGGTGAGACTTAGAATCATACAAGGGACGCAAATACTTAAAATCTAGACTTAAGTTGTAGAATGTGTGAGGTGGTTGATCCTCTAATTTCTAACAAATCTATTATTATGATATTTTTTTATCTCTAACCTATAATTTTTAACCGACTATGATGTTTTTCTTTTTACAAGCTATAATTTCTATCTGGTCGTTAGAATAATTTTCTTTGCACAAACTATTTCTAATTACTGTTATGAAATTTTGTGACAGTTACCCTATCTTGTGCGATGAAATATAGAGAGCTACAATAGAGTAGGATTCTTATTGCATAGGTTCATGTTCACTTTATATAATTAGAGAAAATATTTTTGAATACATATAATATGATACCACATATGTTCCTTAAATAATAATAAGGGCATATCTTGTAATACTTTCATAGTCGAGCCGGATAAGTTCAAAATAGTAAGAGCATATTTATCACATAATTTGATTTTTTTTTAAATTCAAAAAATATTTGTTTTCTAGTTCTAGCTCTAGCTCGTAAAAATAACTTACCATGAAAAATATTTGCATATAGGTCAAAAAATAAATAAATGTATTTATTTATTGTTTAAATATTAAGCATATGTGTATAGGTAGTTGATCTTTTTATTTTTTTTGGAAGAAGTTGAAAAGGGAGCATATTAGGGGCCACACTTTCTATGAATTGAACTTGGGTATCCCTTAAGAGATCCCAATGACTTTTGCCATTACAATTTCCTTTACTATCAATTTGTCTTGGCAATTTCTTCCTTTTGCATGTTGTCTTCCTAGATTTTGGTAGGAGCTCAGGTTCCTTTTGATAATTTAGTTTCTCTAGTGATATCTCCTTTGTACTTTTAGTCAGTTGCTAGTTGGATTTTTGTCGCTTTTGATGCTACCCTACTCTTTATGGTAATCAAATTTCAAGAATGCTTCTACATAGGATTTCATTGGGCCTCGTTTGATGGATATGTTTTTGGACCTTTTATTTTTCCATGCTCTTCTTGTCTCCTCCACCTATAATCCTCCAAGGGAATCTTGATGAAGGTTAGTAAGGGATGTTGGTCATGCTAGATCCTTACTTGACTATTTTAGTCCCCCTATTCTCTTCCTTAAAGGATATTGGGTTTCCTCTTATGGGTATGTTTCTCATGCCTTTGAGCAATCACCCTTGGGTATATGGAGTGTTTCAACCCAATCACCAAAGGAAGGTGGCTAGGTTTTATGTCTATATAGTTAGTTAGGCAAACAGGTGTTATTTAATCAAGCTATTGAAGGTCTTATCATCAAGGGAACCCTTGTAGTCACCATCGAGAAGGCTTAGGGGTTCCTCTTGATAATGGAGTGAGGCTTAATCACCACTAAAAAGTTTGTAATTTCTTTTTGGATTATTTTGGGTGAATGCCTTTGCCTCGAGGTGAAGGGAGCTTCAAACATGCTATGAGTTTTTGATGTAGACTATCCTTTGTAGGTGCTTCCTTTTAATTATATTATTGGTATGTTGATGGAGCTTTAGGGCCCCTCATCTCATCAACCTAGGTAGCAATTTTTGCTAGTTTATTTTAGGGGCAAGAACATGTCCTACTATAGTAAAAACTTCACTATAATTTTCATGATACACAAGGGACTATAGTAAAATAACCCAAGAAACAATAGCCTTATTAATTGGGTTAAGAGTGTCCAAGGCAATTTTTGAAATCTTAGGATATTAGGAGAGGAATTTTGGGCTTATACAAACATATATAGGGGAAAACCTTCATACATACTTCTAGATGATAAGGCATTGTGATCCTCTTGTACTATATTTCTCTCTCCTATGTCCATCTCATGTGGCTAGATCAGGTATGACATTATCATCTTCTACATTATCACCTATTGCCCATAAGGGATTTCCTCCTTAGAAGCCTCTACATATATCTTAGAAATTATTACATCATGCCACACCTACCAATCATCAGTTCTTTTGCTCCATACGCTTTCTTTTTCCATATGTAACAAGTTTTCTAAAATACTTTATCTTTTATATTTGTGCCACCTATTTATATTGGTCAATAAATATAGTACTTGGTCATCCCATTATTTAAATGCCACCTATTTACATGATGGACATGACCCAATGTGTATACACACATTGGTCCTTCCTTGGACTTTCGTAGAATCTACAATGGTCAAACCATAATGATCCAAACTTCTATTTATCTTAGTCACTTGGTTGAGTAGAGACACATGTTTTATCGTTCGATATGCTATGGGTGTTTGAGGGGCTAGCCTTTGTTCATATGTCAAGCCCTTCTCCTTACATCATATTCATATTGGGTTTGATATTTATTGCTTCCTCATATAAATCTGCACCCTACGTGTCGTCCACCCATTCATCCATCTAATTATTCAGCACCTCGATGTGTACCTCATCCCTAAGTGTCTCCAATTATTCTTTAGCAATTAGTAAAACCCATTCCTCTTTGTTCTTGTTGGATATATTAAACTCCACGTGGTGCATGTGGAGTGGTTTGTATGACACCTTCACCTTATCCCTATATCAGGTCCTTAGGAACATGTGGGACTAGTCTAGAGAGAGGTACCCATCGATATTTATGATGAAACCTTAGGAGAGGTAGAGGCTAAATGATGTGGGGAGATCAATCATAGCCACATCTTGGATAATGATCACATCAAGATAATCATATAGAAAAAAATTTAGGTCTTATACCAAGGATGGGAATCGAATTCCCATCTATCTACACCACCCCTTGTTTTATTGGCTTATAAGTCAGCTTCAAGGCATCGACTTCCCTCTTTGGTATAATCGAGGTGCTTACTCCAAAATCTATGAGGTAATTATGAATGAGTTTTTCATCATATATGAGTGTTAGATAGAATAGTTATAGATTGGGCATACTAGGATCAAATATATGTAGCACTACTTGCTCCTTATGTTACCCATCGATCTTTTTCTTCTCCAAGATCTACTTTATCTACTTCATCTATCCTAGGAGAGTGAGAAAATTCAATACAAGCACTAGCATAATGGACCTCTTAATATGTTCAACCACATCAAAGGATTCTAGTGGTTGGGCTTTTGGTGCAACAAGAGGTACCCATGGTGCCTTTGGTATTTCCATGTTAAATCTAGGAGCTTGGATGGGACCCAATTTTGGATATTTTGGTGCTGGTTATCTGGGCACTAGTGTTCTAGTTTGATCCAAGTTCAATTCCCATGTTAGGGCCTCTAGTGTTAGTTGTTGTTGTCCTTGAGAATCTTCCATTTTTCTCCTTCTGATCCTAGTGAGAACACCAAATTGAAATTGATTTTGATTGTTTGATTGAGTGCTCATCCATCCAAGTATGGAAAAGACTTCTTCATCCCATGCCACCAAGATTATTTTTAGTGCTCTAGTCTTTGGTACCAAGGAATCCTTTGGTGTAATGCTCTATGTAGTTGGGCCTGATACTTGCATAGGTTTAGTGGACAAAGGCATTATACATGTGGTCTATTAAAGGTATTCATTATCCCAGTAGTAGAGATCTAGGTAGTCGCATGACAAACCATAAGGATCTCCTATATGGTTGTTTTAGGTTAGGATTAGATCTCTTACTAGATTTGTAGTAGTAGGTTGGATAGGTATCAATACAAGTACCATAGGCCTTTAAATATTTTGGAAAGGACTGGAATCCTTACTAGGGGAAGGGTATCTCTGATATCCATTTGGTGGAGGTCAGTAACCCTAATTATTCTAGTGAAATAGAGGGTGAGATTAGTTTTGATAGCTAAAACTTTGAATATTTTGTTGATGCTAAAGGGATATTATTTTGTTATTCATCTCTCATAGTGCTATGGAATATTTCAATTTTAGGGGATTGTGAGGATGATATAGTTGTGGTTGTGGAAGGCGACAATACTAATATGGAAGGTTGATCAGACATAGAGGTTGGTTGGATAGTTGGAGGGAGGTGGTAGAATGGTTGAATATCCATAAATAATGGTGTGGATGCCCTAGGGGATAACATCCTAATTTGAATAAGACTTATTTTTTATTGAGTGGCTATATTGTAGGCTATTGGAAATAAATTATCCCCTTGGATTTTTAACATCATGACCATTTCAAAATTGATTGCTTTGAGGTAGTATATGAAAGCCATACTAAGTATCGATTTCATTTTCTTTGGGATCCTCTGCTAGACCTTTTGCAATCTGGTATTGAAGTTGTTCATGGCTTACATAGGATCCCTTTCAATGATGACCATTTATTCTAATAGGGACATCCCATGCATTTATCCCTAAAGTGCTCAAAAATATGACTCATAATATGGTCCCAATCGATGATGGAGTTAGGGGTGAGAGATACATACCAGTCCCTTGCTTTTCTTTAAAGGGAGGCCACCAAAATTTTGAGGGTGATGTCTTACTCCCCAAAACTATAGAATACATACAATTTTACCATTTTCTAGAGATTCTTGACTAGAGTGGTGGTATCTTCCTCAATGAAGTACAACATGGACTTTATCATGGAAGCTAGGATTTAGTCCCACATGGTTGGTGTTCCTGGTGGTCATAGAGAGACTCCATTATCCCATGTAGAGAGTGTTCTTTAATTTTGGTTGGACAAGGCATCTATAATTTTTTAGTTCTTCCTTTATTGGGTATCAATTTTAAGAGGAGGTACGAGCATTTGGGGATTTTCTCTTGCTATTGACCTAGTGGCGAGTATTATGCTCATGAAACTATTGACCTATTTTTATTTGACTTATTTATGGGCCTATCCTTTTCTTCCTTGTAGTGGGGTTTTCAAGTGATAATTGTACATATAGAAGGAGGTTCCCATCATAACCTCATTCTAGATATGGTGACTTCTCTTTGTTCTAGGTTCTTCTTGGTACACAAAGCTACTAAGTGAATCTTTAGAGTGGTTTAGGAAGTTGGTGACCATGACCTTCACCAAAACTATGGCCTAAATTTTATATCAAGGGATGAATGTTATCAAATATGGGTCTCATTAAGCATGTTGATCTAGACTATTAGGGGACCAAAAGTAACATCCTTGCACTCCCTAGGCATTGCAACCCCTAGTGGTGGTGGCTTTGATATCTATTGTTGCCTCTATCGAGTGGGTGAGTCTGATGCGAGGGTACCAAACCCAAGAACTCTATGAGAGTATGAAATGCAACTTCGACTAGATGACCTCTAATATTTTTTATCCAAGGGTGGTTCCTTGATTTTGGATTTCTTCATTGGTGCTCATCATTTTGTTACTCTACTCTTAAATGAAATTTTATCAAAGGAAAAGGGATAAAGGAAATAAAACATTCCATGTAGTGAAAAGTAAAGTATAGAAACAAAAACCTATCTAGAATATCTATCAAGGGTGATGCACCAAATAAGAAGAAGATATAATTTCTACCTCAACTCAATGGGATTAATGAACACATGATCAATTCACAAGAGATTGAACACATATTTTATCATACAATTAATATGCATAATTAAAAGAGGCTCGGGGTCTATACATATAGTTGGCTCTAGGTTTAAGTCTATATTAAGCAAGAGAATAGAAAAGGGAGAAGGCATATTCTATAGGTCAGCTAGTTAATATAACAACATATCCAAACTCATTTATTTAGATTTAATAAATCCTATTTATAATATTTATAGGTGAGGTTTGAACTTCAAAATTCTCCCTAAAATGATTGTGTGTGGGAGTGTTAATTTCAAATTAGGTTGCAATATTCAGAGGATAATATTACAGTAAATTAAGGGTATTCCAGACATATGAGGAATGAAATCTCCATAAATTCCTCCATGGGTGGCATGGTCCTCTTTATAGAGGGAATTTTTAATGTGCCCACCTTCCCTCATGGACAAACAAGCATAGGTGTTAGCTTGGGTGAATGAGGTCCATCCCAAGATCTCATGTTCCCTTGACTCTCAATCTATCTCAATAATTTCTTCTTTTTACATGTTGACTCCTCTAATTTTGATTGGGGCTTGGTTTTTTTTTTATAATTCAGTTGCTTCGATGATCTCTCCCTTATACTTTTAGTTGGTCCCTAGTTGGAATACCATCACTTTTAATATTTCCTTGATCTTTGTGGTAGCTAAATTTCAAGAATGCTTCTACATAAGATTCCATTGAGCGTCTCTTTATGGATATGCTTTTGGCCTTGATTTTTTTCCATGTTCTTCCCAACTCCTCCACTTCTAATGTAACAACCCAAAACTATCAACCGTATTTTTGTTTTTTTAATAATGATTACAAGCAAGGGTTCATAAGCAGGAAATCCTTATTTGATATTTCCAACATACAAGGCTTCACCATATTTGAGTTCCAAGTTGCTACAAATGACACTCAGTGGATAGGAGTGGCCAACTCCCATAGTTTTTGGGTTTACCTTGCTAAACCTACACATTTTGAAGAATACCAAAAGTGGTCCCCCCACCTTTCCCATACCCTCATCGGCATAGGACAATATGACCATAGCATAGGGATTATCCTTTAAGAACCATAACACTTAAAGGGGGATGCCTATTACCTAACCATACACTAAGTCCATCTAGGTAGGTTAATTAGGCATAGAGCCTTGGTGCTTAGTTACCATACTTTAGTGATCTAACTAAGGTTATTACCACTTCTTTAGTAATGAACATGATAACCCAATCCTACACGTTCAAGGGAACACCATTTTTATCTTGTAAATAGATCCACAACTCTTAGTTGGACTACACTCGAGCTTAATCATCCAAGGTGCTATGACTCACAAGAAACCTAGATATTGTATTGTCACAACTCCTTCCAGGTTTATAAGTCTAGCTATTGCATTCTCACAACTCCTTCTAGGCTCATGGCTACCTAGGTATTGCATTCACACAACTCCCATGATTGGGCTTTAATTTATTTGACTCGGGTCCATAAGAAATTCTAACCACCCCAAGACAAACTTATCTTAAATAATTCTTGTACTTTAAAATATAATTCTAAACCAAAGCAAATCACATCATGTTAAAATAACTTTAAATCAGGTCATAATCATTTTAATCCAAAATACTATAATAGATAAGCAAGGATGCCTCTTAAATAAAATCACATTTTTCTAATCTCAAATGCTTGACATAAGCTTCATAAGATGCAATCCTATAACATAAATTGCTATAACCTAATAAACCAAGTATTTAACATTAAAATGTATTCTTTTAACATAAATGCTACAACATAATAAACCAAGTATCTAACATAAAGATGCATTCCTGCAATTACTAAAACTCTATACTAACTATACAAAAAAAAGAATGGTAAAATAACTTTAATGTACAAAATCCAATATATCATTAAAGCAACATAATCTTTCAGTTTGTACAATAATCAAGTTTACAAAACTCATTGAACAAAACATTCTTTTACATAGCCTTTTTTTTCCATAACATCTATACATTCAAAGTACTATGAAGCCATCCACCAAGAATATTCAAGTCATCCATAAATATACAAGATTATTTATGATAGGGAATCCACCTATGGCTCATGAGAAATGCTTATGGATTATGATAGCTCAAAATGTAATGGAACTTAAAACATTCTATTTTCTAGTTATGAAAACAATCATGCATAAAAACATAATGAAAATAAGCCAACATGAAGAGAATTTTATACTTCTGTTTAAAATGATCCCTTAACTCACAAAAGTATCAAGAATCATTATATAATTTCTCTTTCGAAACCATCATACAAAAATCCATCTTACAAAATAGAATCTCATACTTCTATTTATAATGATCCCTTAACTCACAAAAGTCTCAAAAACCATTATATAGTTTCTATTTCAAAACCATCATACAAAAATCCATCTTATAAAAGAGAATCCCATACTTCTCTTTATAATGATCCCTTAACTCACAAAATTCTCAGGAATCATTATATAGTTTCTATTTCAAAACCATCATACAAAAATCCATCTTATAAAAGAGAATCCCATACTTCTCTTTATAATGATCCCTATGCCTAGTGATGGTTTTCACCATCAAGAAGCTACGATATTACATTCTTAGCCATACCACTTATGTTGTATCTAAAGAGAATTAATTGCACTACATGATGAGTCACACTTATCATAGTAGTCGTATGATGAAATGGATCATGTTGTTGATGAAGTTTGACCTCAAATTTATTGGACAAAAATCAATTAAGACTCAGGTCATCGTTGATCAACTCGTAGAGGCTCCTCTCCAGGACGATTAGCATCTTAGCATGGATCTTCCCAATGATGGGGTCTTCCAGATATCAAAATTGCCAAACTTTGATGAGCCTGAGATGCAAGTAGACATGACCCTATTTTTTTATGTCTCCAAATGTGAGCAAGGGTGTGGCGTAGGAATCATGTTTTTTACATCGCATGGGACTCCAATACCCCTGTCATTTAAACTCGATTTATCATGTACCAAAAATAATTATGAGTAATAAGCCTTGCTCATAAGCCTTCAGATGGTTGTCACCATGAAAATAGTAAAGCTCAACATTTTCGATGACTCCTTGCTCATTGCTAACCAAGTCGAGGGGATATTCTAGTGTAAGTACCTAGTCCTACAAGCCTACAAAGCCCTTGTGGATAAATTCTTGGAAAAATTTGAATGGTATAACATACAGGCACTCCCTCGATCATCTAATCATTTTGTGGATACAATGGCCTCTCTTGGGTCCTTGATCTTGCAAGAACCTACGAATAAGATAACTACCACATAGGTTAAAATGCTCTCGCAATCTATGGTTGAGCATGAGAATAATCAATTCATGCCAAAAGTCCATTCGATTCAAATTGAACCTCATCATGAGAGATTCTCACACATTCATGAACGCTTGAACCAGACTGATTAGGGGACTCTATTCCCTCATGCCCCTTTTGATAGCAGCACAATGTTATTTTTACAAGTTCTTTCCCAATCAAATTTTGCTATGGATGAACTTCAAGAGGGACAGGTTGTTCGTGTAATCAAGGCTTCTTCACAATCGGGCTGGTCAACACAAATCAAGGAATACCTAAAGCTTAGTAACCTTCCTCCTAGACTATCGCATGTCGCTAAAAGAACATTTCAATGAAAGGCGATAAAATATGTCTTGCTAGGAAACATTATGTAGCATCAGAGCTATGAAGGGATCCTTGTTCATTGCTTAGAGCATAAAGAGTTGACTTGGGAAATCACCCAAGCACACGATGGTACATGTGGTGGCCATTTCAATTGCTTGGCCATCACCAAGCGCATTCTTCGCATGGGATATTATTGGCCAACCTTAGAACGATATTGTTGCACATATGTGAGGAAGTTCATGAAGTGTCAACATCATGCTAATTTGACATGTACCTTCTCAGGCCTTACAACCAATTCAATCAGTATGACCATTTTCATAGTGGGGGTTATATTTAATTGAGAAAGTCTCCCCCGCATCCTCGGGCCATCACATTTTTATCATAATGACTACGAAGTATTTCACTAAATGAGTGAAAGCAATTTCTCTAACCACTACGATAGGACCCCACGTAGCGAAGCTCCTATTACACAATATTATTTGTCGTTTTGGTATTCCATCCAAGATCATTTCGTATAATGGGACATCATTTAAAAACAAATATGTGCATGCTTTGACAACAAATTATAATATCTAGCATATTTTTCTGACACCCTACTATCCACAAGCAAATGGGCAAGTAGAGGCCTCTAACAAAACATTGATCGTTATTCTCAAGAAACCTGTTAGAGAGAGACACAGATTGGCATACACAAATACCTCTTGCTCTACGGGCCTATCGCACTAGTATTTGGACACCCAATGGGGCTACTCCTTTTTTGATAGTGTATGGCACTGAGGTGGTCATACCTCTAGAGCTCAAAATACCATCATTGCACATATCCATGCAAATATTTCATTGATGATGACAATGTACATTAGGCTCATCTAGATTAGCTTATGTGACTTGATGAACATCGCATTAATGCTCTCAAGAACCTACGCATTTATCAAGAGTGACTTAAGAGAGCCTATAATATGAAAGTCCACCCAAGATACTTTCAAGTTGGTGACCTCATTCTGAAGGAGAACCAACAAAATTCTAATTTTTTGCCCCATTTGAGGGACAAGTTCACAAGAACTGGTTAGGTCCCTATGTAATTACCAGTCAGATAGGACCCGAAACATATCACCTAGCCTCACTTGAAGGTGTCAAGGATCCTAAACCCTTGAACTTCCTTCATTTGTGGTCATTCCATACCTAGCGCATGATGGCCCAACCCAAAATGCTCCTAGGCAATCTATAACCACCTAAGTTAGCCCAAAATGCTCCAAGGGTGCCTATATCTTGCTTGGTCAACCTAAAATGCTCCTAGGAAGTCTAGAACCATCTAGGTCACCCCAAAATGCTCCAAGTATGCCTATATCCATCTTGGTCAACCTAAAAATATCCTAGGCGGTCTAGAACCATCTAGATCACCCCAAAATGCTCCAAGGGTACCTACATCATGCTTGGTCAACCTAAAATGCTCCTATGTGGTCTTGAACCATATAGGTCACCCAAAAATCCCCAAAGGCATCCATAGGCCCTTTAGTTACCCTAATTCCCCAATGGCCCACAATAATCCTAAATGCCAACTACCAAATCCCTTACTTCAAAGAAAAAAACAAAAAATACAAAATAAATAGTGATTATCATCACTACCCATGAGCAAGTATCCCAATAAAATTGAAGAAAATAAGGGAGTTGAACTTGAATCCTTGGAACTCTCAGCATTTGGAAAACCATCAGGTGATCCTCATTATAGGTTTGGTGGATAGCCTACTTGTCAATGGTGATAGCCTCCTGCATGATGATATGTCTATCACATTAGCTTTTGCATGTGTGTAAACCAATGTTTGCATGCGGATAAGCTAACTTATGTAAGATAGATTGCCTAGTGGTCTAGTCCTACTAAGTACAGAACCTAGGATGGTGACATTCATAAGGTGATCCTCATTCCAGGTATGGTGGATATCCTATTTGGCAATGGCGATATCTTTATGTGTTTCACAGGAATGAACTCTCTTGCACACACAGGGATATGAGGTACCTTAGTAGTCCTAGCAGATTCATACCTTGTCAAAAGGTCTTGCATAGTCAGTATACAACCTTTTATCACATCAGGTAGAGTGTTTGAGTCTCATAAAAACCTCACCTACATTCTTCTCACATATCATCTCATTTACTCCATTTCACTTCATCACATAACTGGATTAACATTTCCATTATAAAAACAAAGAAAAGAATAAAAAACAAATAGTGTTAATGTATTTTGTACAGTCTATAGGGTTCACATAGTATGTCAAATCATTAACCACAATCCATGTTTATCAAACATTCAAATATTTCATCTCACTGTGCATCCATGCATATAGATAGTTGCAATTCCAATAAAACCACATTACATATACATACATGATATCTATCTATAACCATCTCATTGCATCCATATGTATACATACTAAGCATCTAACCTATAAGCATAACTTAATACACCATTTCATCCCTACAATAAAACAATAAATGAAACACATGATGATCATAATAAAAATCTCATATATATATCTATATATAGGGAAAAAAATAAAAATATTATAGTTTCCAAAAATACTTGTAGGCTACAATAAAGTGGGTCCTCAGACCTCATACGACAAAACAAAAACAAAACCCCAAAAATAGTCCTATGAGTCTATGCCACCATGATCATGCAGGATCAGTGCTACGACTCACAGTACCCCTAGTGGTATAGGTTCGTTGAGTCCTCCCATGTCTACTACCACCAGACCTATCCTCCCTATGTAGAGTAGAAGACTGCACCATCTCACTCCATCGATATTGCTATGACCTGCTACTCTCCCTGTCATCCAGCAACCATCCCCTAAGGTGCACCACCTCCATCTCTAGCATATACACATAGGCCTACCTTCGTTGCCCCCATGCCTAATAGGTCTCCACTATGGACTGCAGTTGCAACACCTCTACCTAAAGCTTATCCACCTCCTTAGTGATGGATCCTTCTTACCTCAGACCCTGAGCCCTCAACTGGTCCCGCAGGAGATTCCTCTCCTACATCATCCTAGCTAACTTAGCCTGTAGCTCCACATATCGGTCACCCTATCAATCCTATGGTACCTCTACTATAGGATCCTCTACATCCATATCATCATCTTGATCTCCCAAGTCGAAGATATCTCCTTGCTCATCACCCTCTGCCTGGTCCCCTCCTGGAGCATCTTGTATCACCTCATCCACCGCTCCATCTACCTTCCCTCCCAAGGTCCCTGTCCCTCACCACTAGTGCATCACCCACTATGAGTCGTACTCTCTTGTGATCTTGGTATCATCAGTATCTAAAATTTTGACCATAGGATCTGAATCCTCACTCACCTCCTCCACGGTCGACCATGCTAGAGTTTTCTCATCCCTACAGTGTTGATACACCACTCGCTCCTCATGAAACCGCTATTTTAGTCCAAACTCTGCATGACCTGATAAAATAAGTACTCCCGCTCGATCCCATGTCGAGCAATAACCCATCTGCCCTGCCTCACCCATTGAAGCTTCTATCTAGAATCTATCCAGACCGAAAAATCCCTGTATGATCACTAGTACACCTACCCTCGTTCCAAGCAAGAGAAGAGATTGACATAGTGATCCACATCACCAAAAAATCGTTGACTCTATCCTCTCTCCTATGTTGTATTCTATAGGATGCCATATCCTATATCTCGATTTGCCAGCTATACTCGGGTCGACCAGGGTAAGCCCTACAGTCACCCCACAACTATGTGCTACCATCCCCATCACTACAATAGGAAAATGTATCCTAAGCCCTTTCTATTTTGGCAGTGGATCTCCTATAACTCATCATAGAGTTGTGCCAGAAGGGTCATCCCCCATGCCATCACTATTGGAATATGTAATGCAACATTGTATAAATTATTCTTAGACTAAAATATGAAGTCTAAAGAATAATATTTGAATTATAAAATAATTCTATTTTATGTAAAAATATTCCCACCCAATTATTAAATAAAATAAGGGTAC